>WTSP01022414.1:44914-103553 GCA_025331215.1 Actenoides lindsayi | reverse complement strand
GATCTCTCCTGCCGGCTTGGAAAGACAAAGAGGGAAAATGTCACGAAGCGAAACAACCGTTCTGAGCGTCTCCCGGAACGCGGACCTGCCTAGGGCGGCAGAAAGCCCTTCGGATTCGGGCACCGAAAGCGCAGCTGCCTCCTGAATTATCGGGAGGTCTAACAAGAAAGCACGAGAAAGAAAAGCTTCTTGCTCGCTTACTTTTTGCACTTCGAGATGAATGCTGCTCCTAATGCACCGACAGCAGAGAAAGAAGATCTTCCATCACAGTCTCCTCCCTTTTCCATCTTACACAGCTGCAGGGAGGCTTAAAGCTCAAACCACAGCTGGCCTCATTTTTAACAACCATTCACCTGCCCACAAACCTGTCCCACACTCATTAAAAGACTGTCTTGATAAATTACTCATTACCAAAATGAATACCAGATGTGCTATACCGTGCATCCACCGCATTCTGCAACAAAAACTGGGTCTTCACAGCATGAGACAGCATGGTTTTCACATCCATTTACTGCTAGTAAGTGCTCAGCTTTTAACGTTCAGTCTTTGAACAGGCAGCCAGGCTGAGAACTGCTGTGAAATCCCTGGGCAGGAGGAGAGCCTCCCCTACTTTCTTGTTCTAGGAGGTGATCCTTCTTTCTGCCTTTTCCAAGAGACTGCAGAAAGGGTATGAATTCCTAAGTCGTACAAGAACAACACCTAGGTGGGATAACCCTGAAGACCCCTCCCCAGGCCCACCATGGGGGCAGGGGGGAGGTGTAGCCAGCACTGGAACTAGAGCCTTGCCCTTCAGGTGCAAGCAGTTAACCAGGTCTGAGAGGCAGGCAGGTAAGTCCTTACCCCAGCACTAAATAACCAGCACTGCTTGCAGTCACCAGCCAGGTTGGTTTTCCTCTTCCATGCTAAGTTCTTGCAGCAAACCAAAGCAATAAATAAATCCACCACTGAAACAGCTGGTGGCTGAACAATGGTAATTAAGGGCTGAAAGCAACTGGAATCAAATTAGAGACTATCCCTGTTTTCCAGAGACAGCAAGATGAGCTCTGGAGCAGAAAGGAAGGTACATTGCAATTTAGTCGTCTTTAATTACCAGAAAAGGTGCTTTTGCACGGAAGTGTCTTTTCATCCCAGCTTCTGGTTCCCTGAAAAATTCTAAAACATACTTCCAGTGTCAACAAAACGAACATGTTAATATCAATGCTAGCAGATCAATATGGAAAGGGGGCGTCTCCTATACTGACATTTAAGACCAGAAGGAACGTTTCAGACCTATTTAATCCTAGTTTCAGCCTTCCTGTTGCTGCCAGTGTCAGCATTCCAGCTGATAATCAGCGCTAAGGCTTTGTATTTTAGCAGTAGAGAAAAAGGCCGTTACATTACCCAACTCTGATCCTGATTTGTTTAAAGATAAATACCATAAAGGTTGACAAAGGCAATGGCAGATACTTTTCTTCAGCTAAGCCTTGTGGAACATCTGCTTCATTGATAGAAAAAAGTATGCTCTGAGTTTATCTACAGTGGAATTATTTAGAGACAAGTGGTAGTGGCTGTTAACAAAACACTTAAAGGACAAAGCAAAGAGAACACATTTTGTATGAGTCCCCTTTACTTTTGTACAGCACTCTCACCCCCTTCTCCTTGTCCAACTTTTCTTTGGTTAACAACTAAAATAGCTCAACTTTTGTTGAGGCCTTGCTGGCATAGAAAAGTACCATTCAATTTAGGCATGCACATGGATACGTGCCAGACCTTTATACACTGTCAAAGGAAAAAAACATTATAAAGTCTATATCCATAGGGCACTGAAGTAGCTACTCTTGCATGCAAAATGACTAAATGGAAAACCTTCCTGGATGGACTTGCCAATTCTTACTCACATAAGAAGTCTCTCATGTTGTAAACCCACAGGTATTTGTGCAAGCCGTGCAAGATCAGTGTTACTGAATTTTGAAATCCCACCTTCTGGAATCAGGTTATTTAAAAACATATTTCTTTTTCAAAAATATAGTAGACGCTTGTAGGCCTTCTTGTTGTAAAATACATTTTGAAACTGTTTTGACTCAAAGCCAGAGATTAAAAAAAAAAGGGGGGGGGGAATACATCTCAAGTCCCCTTATTTCTCATCTGCTTGCAATATTTTATCAGCTCATATAAGTCTGAATGCTGGGATTTGGCAATGCTGAAGTAAAAGAACTAATTACCTAAATAAAAGTTATGGATTAGATCTCTAAGGTTATACTGAACTTCAAATTTTGGCAACAAACACACTATCCATTAGTATCAGACTGCTGACTACATCACAACCTTCCCTCTTCTCCCCCTCTTTTTTAATGAACCTTAATTTCTTAATCTGTCACATTTTTTCCCAGCTGCAAAAGTAGGGTGAAAACCTTCTTTCTTCTCTCTGAGAAATTAAACATTTATAAATAGGAAGGGATTTAATTCTCTGGAAGATGGAGTAGTACAGTATCTGGGCCAAGACTGCTTTTTTTTATTTTCTCCCATTGCCCTTAAAAAATTCTCCATCACTAGTGCTGCACTGTAGATTGATCCACTCTCAGAGGCAGTAAAAATGAAATGGTTTACAGCGCTGCCTGGAAACATAACGTATGGCTTCAGTGATATGTAGCTTCCATAAACCCAACAGAGCAAGAAGGCACAAGATGAATCAGGAATCCCAGCTAACCAGATAGGTAAAAGCCCCACGATCACCCATTCAGCATTCGAGAGCCTGTATTCATACAGGTGCTTCCATGCCCAGGTATTTTATTATTGTTCTGGGAGTTTTAAGCAGTGAATAAACAAGGTGAGAGACCTGAAGTACACCATAATGTGTCAAGGTGCTCTGCTGTAATGATTTTAATACAGAAAAACGAAAATAGAACATTCTATCTCCAACGTATATTTTGAATACTCTTCCTGTTAGAACTTCCAACATTTTTAGATATATTTGATAAATGATATAACCCTTTCAAAACATCTGTACTTGCTCCAAAATGGTTGCATGACTCTAGTAGGACAAATCCACCAGGATATTTCTAACATTTCCATCAGCATGGTTTTGACAATATTTTTGCTTTCATACTGCAAGGTTTGAAATGGAGACGAAGCCAGACTGGCTCAGTCAGGGAGTACTTGTATAGAAATGGAGGGTGATTTTGTGTGTCATCCTTACTTAAGAATCCAGTGTTAAAGAAGAGGTCTAAAGGATCACAAGGCTGAAGAACAACATGGCAAAGAGGAAGCAGACACTTTCTCTAGAGGGACACCATTAGGCATTTCGGTAAATGCAGGGGATTTTGATTTCTACACAAACACAGCTTCCATCTTGCTACATCTAAGATCAGTCAACTCTATTTCATCCAAGTTGTCATATGACAGGATGAGAACAAGGACAGACTGGTGACAGCACTGCTTACATTAGAAATAAAGGACAGAGGCAGCTACATGTCACTGCATATAGGTCGCAGTTGAATGAATGACCTATGTTTCTTCCCAGGAGCTTCATTTAGATGAGAATCAACCACATTCTACAGGGATAAAAATAGGAAAATCTTCTCCGGTTTAAGAAACAAAAATTAAAATAGCGTTACATTTATAACAATGACAACAGCAAGGAAAACAAATCAAAGTTAAGGTACAGTGATCATAATTTTGTGCTGTAGTTGTTGGAAAGGAAAACAAAGCCTCAAATTCAGGAAAGAAATACCCCATACTAACCGGTTTTCATTTCTTCGGTTCTGTTTTGGTTTTTGGATTTTACAGATGATTTGTGCTGTATTTCAAGCTGCACATTACAATTACTTGCTCAGAAGATACCAGCTTAACGTGTCATTCTTTCATTGAAAGGACAAAAACGTGGTTTGTCATCCTGTACTGGATTGATAGCTGTCTGTGCGATCAACCAGTTTTTACAGGAACTACTATCCTCCTCAAACCAAAACCTGAAGCTGGTTTGGATTTTCTTCTGAAGAGAGAATTAAGGTTTCCATGTATGAAATTTTCTTCCAAAGCAAGTTTCTTGTATTTGAAATACTTAAATATTAAAATAAGACTGCAAAAAGAAGAGCTAATCAAGATGGGTTAGAAACACCGAGACTACAATTCTTTTCTGTCTTTAACTATAATATTCTGAAAATGCCACTCTGCCAGCAGCTAAAGACAGTTTAGATTAAGTCCCTAAAATGAACCCTGACAGTATTCCACAGCATTTCCTAGTCACCACAACTGTGGTTAAAAAAGTATTCTCTTCAGCTAGTAATTTGGTAGCTTAAAAAAAGAGAAGCAGTTTTGGGGTTTGGTTTTGTTTTATAAAAAAATATAAAGATTAAACTGTGACATTTATTTAAATCACAGGCTTTAATTATAGTTGGCACGCAGCCTCAGGCTGCCCATGGCCATCTTTGGCCATTCTGTTCTCAGTCACACTGATGACTTCAGTGAATTACTCCACATTTGTGACAAAGCAAGTGCAACCCTAATTTGAACCATTAACAAGATGGCCTAAACTAGCAAAAAGGCTCAGTAATTTATCAGTGTCATCATAACCCAGCGTTCATTTTGGGCTCTTTCAGCATTAGTTCACAAGAGTTTCGAGATACTGTAGACAGCTCAAATGGAATTGTAGAAAATTTGGGGTTTCAAAGCCAGGTTGAATCCTTCAGGTCCAAAGCTCAAAGGGCTCAGGGAAGGGGAAATTGCCTGTTTGCCTGCTTGCTGGTTTTAAAGTTTCTGCAAAACATTCTTGCGGCTACACGTGGATCTGCAAGGGTAGAGGCTTAGCGGGGCTGACTTGACTCCTGTGCAATGCCTTGTAGGGATAAAGGTCTGCCTTGCTCGTACGCGTACGGATCAAGGACAGTATTAGTAACAAAATCTTTTCATAAAATTGAGAGATACAGTGCAAAAAGGTTCTGTGAAGGTTTAAACTCTTTCTTCCTGAACATCCCAGCTGAACTAGTACAGTAGGATGCTTGGGAACTAAAATGTGGGAGAATTAAAAATCATAGAAAAGCCAGTACAATTAATCGTGTTCTGCTGAGCTGAGAAATAAACATGAAAAATAAATTACAACTTTAAAATGAAAGATGTTTTCATGTTAATTATCAAGAGGCAAATGTGGTAAGTGTGACTGGAAAGTTGTTTAAAAAAATCCTGTTAAACCTGATATTACATTGTAATGTTTTTATGTTTACATTTGAATGTTCCTGTTTTAAGACATTTTTAATAATTACTGGCAGTTATATTTACTGATCTTGCAACATCCTGAGACATCATGTAAAGAACAACCTAGATGCCCATTAACATAATAAGGTAAACACTGAAAGCAGAATTTATTTTCAGTGTGTTTGTTGTACGTATTTCTAGAAGAAAACATAGTTGTATTAATAAAGCAATGTAAAATAATGTGAAATAATTATGAAACTTTGAATTTCTTATTCAAATGAAATCATTTTCATTTAAGCCTGGCACAGTTCCATGCCAGAAAGGTTAACAGTTGTGGAAAATAATTCTTTAACAAATCTTGGCAAACAAAACAAGAAAATCCTTGCCCTTCAGTTGGTTTCAAAAGCTCGTTTACTAAACAATTCACATAAAATAACAAAAAAAGTTGAGGTTTTCCAAGGCAGACAAAACTGCCCAAATATTTTTGAGATTGCTAGGATAAATGTGGTCATCGCTTTGCACTATTATAATCATTAGCATAAGCCTGTTGCTGTCCTGCTGACAAACATTAGATGGCACTTTGTAATTTAGCAGCTACCATCTACAGTTGTAGAGCACATACTTCAGAGATGAAATGTGAGACATGAAAGTGAGGTACTGTTGGAGTTGGACTCAATGATCTAGAGATCCCTTCCAACCCCTAACATTCTATGATTCTGTGATACAGCTGATGATAGAGAAAAAAGAGAGTTCTGCAAATGCATACATCTTTGAGCTAAAAGATCTATCTTCAACCTGCTCATGTAAAACTATAAAATAGTATGCAATTAGGTTTTGAAAAAAACCCCAAATACTTGTGTTGGGAAGAATAACATAAATCTCTCAGTTGCTGGGTTCCCTTTTTAACATTTTTTAATGAATCCTTTTGTGATTTATTTTTTAAACTAGATTTGCTGACAAAGCTTTATTCAAACACTTCTCAGATAATGCCTGAGATTTTGAGTGGATTTTGCTGCATGCCAGCAGATCTGAGCCCCAAATAACTCACATAAGTGGGGTTTAGGTGGTTTGCTTATCAAATAAATCCCTTCTGGAAGGCACTTCACGGCATCTGATGCAGCTGGTCAAATCTTCTTAGTTGTTGCTGAAATTGATGCTAATATTCCCATTGACTTTTGTATCCACATTTTTACCATCTAAGGCCTTAACTGAAGACTGAAGAATAACGATAGGGGAGAAGCCATAACAAGAAACAGAAGAGCCAGGAAATGTCAGTTCTTGCAGGAATACTACTTGAGCCCATCTTTCAGAAGCTCTCATATGATATATGTATTCTCTTTTTTTCGTTAGCCTTGTGCCACTGCATTCCTCCTGCGATACAGGAAGCAGGTTCTAGGATTTCTTTTGGAATTTGGGTAATCCCAGTAGAAAGGCAAACAGCAGGAGCTCCTTGAGCTCACAGTGGTGCAACATGCCATACTGTCACTTTGGAAAGACTCTATTTGAAACACCTGCAGTAATTCCAAGTGAGCTACTGCTCTGGCTGAATTCCTGTGAGGTGCTCGCTGGCTTAGCAACATTGTCTGAAACTGTTTGCAGCAGTTTGGCCTGGGAAACAGCAGTTCTTTGTTTCCAGTTTCCACTGTTGCTGAGCTATCAGCACCCAACTCTCACTGTAACCCAGGAATTGGTGCCTTCACAGAGAGGGGTCAATGTCCGTGAAACAGGTGGCAAAAGCTCTAACCTTAACTCAACTGTTACCATCTCCAAAGCCAGGGATGGGCTCACCTCTCCCTGAAAAGTAGTTGAGTTCTAGTTCTGAGGCTTCTGTTCTGGTTCCTAACTGTGCTGGGATTCACAGGTACTGCAAATCTCTCTGAGCTCACACTGAATTCTGATCTACGAACTCATTCTCCCATGAGAATCATATTCCCAAATCTCCTCCCTCCTTCCCCCCTCAGAACCTTTGACCAGTCGCACATATGCAGAAGCTGAAACTTGACCCAGGTCGCTCCTAGAAGCTCAGTAAGACTTCTGATAGGTGCTGAGTTTCCAGGCTGAGGGTGATGGCTTGGCTGGCGCAGGCGGGCACAGGGACCTGGCGCTGACAGCACTCGAGAGCCGCGTTCCAGAGGAAGGGAAGCTGAGAGAGCAGGGGCACGAGCAGCGGGCTGGAGAGCAGCCTTGGTATGACTGACACCAAATTGTACTGGGCCCCTCAATCACAACTGACATTTCTATGGTTTCTGCTGGTTTTGTAAAGGAATCGGGACTATCCCTACGAATTCTGTCAACGTTTTCCCATATGCTCAGTACTAGCAGTAGAACATGCGTGGGTTAACTACTGGGTATTTGGCATTGCAACAGGAAATAGCACTGTAACACTGGGGAGCTGTCATGAATCAACAGCATTGTTGTCTGTACCCAACCTTACCTGTCCGTAAAAAAAAAAAAAGTACTTTTCCATGCTGTCAGTCCCTTAATATGAGCACAAAAATGTCATATAACAAAGGAGGCCAAGAGGCACTGCAAACTATAACTAATTACATAAAACTTTTCACACAAAGCTGGGATAGCATTCTATGTGAGATGGGGGGGAAGGTAAGCCAATGACTCCATGCAGCTCAGAAACTGGTTTTGGTTCTTCTCCGAGTATGTTCAAACATATATACAGTATTAATGCACCCATGTTCGAACTATCAAAGCACTGAAAACAGCCTCTATATTCTAACAGTCTGCACTATGTCAGCGTGGAGCAGGGAATCTTAAAAGTAATGAAATGAGACAGAAGAGTTATTGTTGCCCAAACTGTAACTCAGAAAGGTTAACATGATGGTATTTTCTTAGAAAAGCAGTTTGAGCTAATCTTCTTGTATTTTTTTAATTCTCGCCATGTGTTCTGGCATGCTTTAGAGTTCACCTTTTACTTGAAACTGACCCTCAGTTCACAGAATGTCCTTTTTGGCAGAAGTCACAGGTACCTCACATTAACAAAAAGACCGAAGAATATTGGTGCTTAATTATGGCTACAAAATACCTGCCTTAAAAAAAATTTTAAAAAAGGAAGAAGTGTTTGTTAGTTTTTAAACAGGTGTTATTTTTCTGGAACATAAGTTGAAATATAGATGATCCAAATCCTAGCTATGAAAATATTCTGTAGCTTTTCCCCATAAGCTGATTTTCCTTGAACAGCTATAATCATATTTGCAAAGTGAATAAAAAAAAAAGAATTTTATTAACTTGGCTGAGTAGAGACATTTCAAGATGGCCTTCTGGGGTATTGTCTGTTGGGAGGTGGTCTGTGGGTCTTTTTTTGGTAAGGGTGTTAACAGAAAAAACAAAAATCACCAAAAAACCCCACCAAAAAAAATCCCAAACCAACAACAAAAAACCCGCTACAAACTAGTGTGATTTCTTCCAAGTTTCTTCCTTTCAGTTCCATTTAGTTTACACCTTGGTTAAAATAAAGTTAGGGAACGTTTGCACCAAAACTGTATATGGATTTATGGAAAAGCATGGTTAAACATATGCCAGACCTGAAGAAACATATGAAAAAAGTTCTTACCAGTTATCAAGGTAGGACACTAATTAAACAAAACAGAGAATTATGAGCTTGTGTTTTATTAGCATACCTCTTATCAAATGAATAATCGCGGTAGCAATAAAGAAGACTGACTCAAAAAACTTCATCACTTCAGTTGTTTTTTCCTGATTTGTATTTAAACAATTTATTACTGTGTGTATTTCCTTAGTTCAGAAGAACAGCTTTTACACTGCTCTAACTCGACCACTTTCAGGATGGCCATGTATAAAGGGGAGCAACCCACTAATAGGACTTACACAAGATATTCTTTTAACAGTGTTACCATACCTGGCATCAAACTAATTATATTCTTTAAAGAACAGCAGAAAGGAAAAAAAACCTCCAACTCTGTAGTGAAACAGTTAAGCTAGTACAAGAAATGACTGTAGAGCAGGCTTCAGTGAGTCATTAATAAGCCTTTATAAAAGACATAATCATGAACCCTATTTTGGAGAACTCTGTCTCAGTTACCTCTAAAGAGTCCAAATTATTGTGCACAGTATTACAAAATGTACAAACAAGCTCAGTTCTGCCCCCAGCACCATATTCAAGCCATGTTAACTACTGCAATTGCACAATCATGCACAGAGATGGCTTTACAAGCGACAAGTGAGAAGTCTGTATAATAATGTGTATTACTAGGTGTAATAGCCACGTAAGTATGAGGTAGGAAACTATATTCATCAGTATCACATCATGCTGATTCAGAAATTAATATTAGAAATTTTGTCCCATACAATGCATTTCCCCACTCTGCCATTAAGAATCTCAGCACACCCAACTCCTACATGGTGTGAAAAAGCACAACAGATTGACAGGGTGAAACGTTTGAAGCTGCTGGCTTAAATGCTGAGTCAAACATTTATCAGTGAAGGTGGCTGGATCAAAGCTTAAAGTCAAAGCAGGATCCAAAACTTGTATTTTGCTTTTGAAAATAGAAGAATCTATTTTATCATTCCTTTTAGGGGAAAAAACTAGTCAGTAAACCTGATTTAATTTATGAGTTGCAGTTGTAGGTCTTTTGGCACATGTTGTGACTGACAGACCTCTAGAAAGCATACCACAAACCCTACAGCAATTGCTTAGTCCCTATTCCTCAGCAGCCTTTACCAAATCTGTGGCATCCAGACCACAATGGAGCTTCCTTCTTATGGGAACTACTCTTCAGTGTGTAAAAAGCATTCCAGAAAGTACAGCAGGATTCTATAAAAGTTGCAAGAAGACCACCTATTTAATACCACTAGGCTTTAAACAAAAATATCATTCAACAACAACAAAAAAAGTACACCAGAGTGATTTTATGCTGATAGGCTTTTTTAATCACATGCTTTTTGAAAAGCCTGTTGGAATATCTGTATAATGCTAACATATATGTGCACACACAAGCTCCATTTTGGATTTAGGCTTTTTCAGAACCTCCTTAGCCAAATGTACCAGATGATATATCTAGAAAATCAAACATAAAAGCACACCAAAAAAAGCCACCACAGGGAACCTAAAAGAATGGAAATAACAGCCAAATGAAATGAATTTTTAATTATTGGATTATTTTGTCAATGCAAAGGCTCCTCAAATCAACTTATGTTACTTCTTAACAGGCATAAGAATCAATGTGATAAGACAGACTGTGCACCAGCATGCAAGGGACTGATTTCTGTTATTTACACTGTGTGAGGTGTGGCAGCTCCTGCAGCTTTCCCACCTGTAAGAAGAGGGGCAATACCTACCTTTTTATAATGGGAATCCCTTTCAAATCCCTATAGGTCATGGCAAAGTCATTAAAGTCAAAAGTATTGTTAAAGCGTATGTCTTGGCAAACGAGGTTTATCGAATGCTGTACTTCATTTTGTTTATGAAACATTAACAGGAATGAAATTGTCAATGGGTACCGATGCAGAAACAACCTTTGAATGCAAACATTGTTGTTCAGCTCCCCAGCTGATCAGCCTTGACAGAGCTTCTCTGAAACCCATGGAGCCGTGCCAATTTAAACCAACTCAGGATATAGCCTGTGGTTAATAAGTTTCACATGTCTGATGTTTTAACAAAAGTTTTTTTTCAAAAAGGAGAATATTCTTTACTATTAAAAAGTTATGCTCTGAACGGTGAGCTGTGCAGTGATAATACTGCAGCTTCGAGCATTCAGCCCACTGTAGTGCACACCCTACACAAGCACTTTCGTACCTTCTCCCTGTCCAACTGGAGTTCCCACTGTGAAGAGCAGCAGAAGGCTGAAGCGAAATAGAACCAGGCAGATTAAACCAAGTACCTCACACATGAAGAATATTAAGATCTATCAACTTATAAAAAGCTTCATCAACCAGATACTTTACCATCTAGAAGACACATGATAGGTGCTGCTCACCAGTCACTTAGAAGCTTATTGGACTATGCCTGCTTTGGTAAACTGATAAGGCAAAGACTGCCAAGACTCCCACAGCTTGGGATACTGTAACAACCCAAAATTATATTTTTACATTCTTTACTGCAAAAATTTGAGAAGCAAACACAAATACACATCAACAGACAGTTCTGCTTTTTTTAGTACAACCAGATTTTCACTTTGAGAAACAAATAGCAATGGCCAGCCAATCTCAAAGCGAGAGTAGGGAACAGGCTCAAGAACATCCTTGAAAACTGAAAGGATTTTCAGGAGATTTTTATTAACCAGATAAAAGCTCAGTGATTAAAATTTCATTAAATGTTATGTTTTTCAGAGTAATGCAAAGGTTTTCACTGAGTAACTAATGACCCTTTGCCCAGAGGCTTCTTAGTTTGGAAGAGCGTTTTATTTGACCATTTGGAAACCCACGGTAGCACACGTGTAACATTGCACATCTTCCAAAAGTTCTAGAGCTGAAAGGCCCTAAATTCACATCACTGGCAGTACACTCAGTAACAAACTCTAGTTGAAAAGCCAGCCTTTAAGACTGGCAGACATTACATTTCCCCACTCGTTCAACAGCATTAACCACACACAGCACTTCTGTCCCTGTTCACCAGAACCATGCTGGTTAACACGAGCTCCTTGTACAGCAGTGACTGCTCATTGCCTCTTGCAGGATGGAAAGATGGGTACAAAAACTCTGCACAGCCTGAAGGTTTGGCAGGCACTGCCCTCTACGTTGGGCTATGAAAACACAAATGCTTTGGCCACTACCTCAATGAAAGACTCAATATTAATGGGAGACATTTCAGCAACATTTAGGACCCTTATTGTGAGGACAGTTTTTCTCAGAAACCCTTCCCCTAGGAAATATTCCCATTAAAGAATAATCTCAGCTACTTCTAATTAATATCTGAAGAAAGCATTAATGATTTGTTTAGACCATCCAAGTAATCAACTTCTCCCATTAAAAACAACTTTGAGCTTCTTAGAAAAATCCCCCACATTTTCTTAATGTAAAATTAAGAAGTCTATGCACACATTTTCTGACAATTAGAATTTTGGCAAATCCCTGACCTCACTGTAGCTTTGATAGTTCTTTTCAGAGGCCAAAAGACACAATGCCATATACACTCCCAGCAAATGTAACCAAGTGCACCACAGTTCACATGTTCTATTCAAGTACTGTAAATTCACACTGAACCAGCAGAACTCACCAGTAAGTGAAGTGAAGAAAGTGGCCAAATGGTCTGCCTAGGACAAAGAGCTATTGTTATGGAATGGGTTTAAAGTTGGTATCTAAAAAAATAAGAGTGGCCAGCAAAAAAAAAAGTCAGAATGAATTAATTAGAATCAATATTTGCATAAGGGCTTGATTTTTGTATTTTGAACAGAAAACTGTTACACTTCTGGCACGTGGCCTCTATACTATTTTTCCTTTCCTAACATTAAGGAAAAAAAAAAAAAGGAGGGGGGGGAAAAAGCACTTTATTTTCTTTTCTAAAAAGGGAGTAAGATTGGGATCGTATACTATAAAAAAGTACTGAGAGACTCTGTTCTAACAAAGCCCTGCCTATACACACTTCCCTAACAAATCCCTTTGACAGGTTCTACTTTGATAATCAAACAACATGGAAAACTCAGGCTCGGTTGTGAAGGTCATTAAAGCTTATTTGGCATTCTCATGAAACGGAGTTAACCTTGACTTTTGGCCAAAATTATACTCAGAGTAACTAGATTACATATGACCACCTATAGAACTTCCAACTGGATAAGGTACTACTTGGGTTATTTTGTAATATAACTTACAACAAAGGGTTGAATAGGGTGACAAGCAGAAATGAGTCAGTCGTCACCGAAACACAGCTTTAGAGATGGTTGCATTTCACTGCAGTGCGTGAACAACCCTTCGAGACAGCAGGCTATAGAATGTCTTTTGCTTTGTGTACTCTTAACAATGAAATGCAATATGCAATAGTAAAGATGAAATCATTATATATTCTCCATAAGACCAAGTGTACAGCTTTCATCCTTCATTTAAACACTATTTAATTAATGCTAGTAAGTCAGGGAGGAATTTGTCTCTCAATACACTTAATGAAAATTCACACAAATAACCTTATATTAATTCTTAAGTGCATATTTAGCTATTCAATCATTTTATTTCATACACAAGCTACTCTAAAAACCTCAATGCTAATTATTTATGAACTAAAGCTCCCTTCACTCAGTGGCAAAGAGCTGAGTGTACACAGATTCAGTCTGGGGTCACTTGCAGGGGCTGTTTGTCTGTAAGAGTCACTTAGACCCCAGTAACTTAAATTCTTTTATTAAGTTTTCTTGGAAGTGGTTAGACCTTAAGCCATAACACTACAGAAAACTCCTGCTTCATCACTTTCGTGGATAAGGAATTTCATTCTGGAGCTATTAATCAGGCACTTTGCACAAAGTCATTCGGAAAAAGTGAAGGTGAACTTGTCCTTTTTCTATAAAAAAAATAAATAAATATGTAAGCACATCTATCTCCCTTCTCTCTCCCCAGCCCAGCCACTAATCAGAAGATAACAACCTACAGTAAGTAGCTCCTACCAGGTCTTGTCAGACTTTTAGCCTAACCAGTGCAGGCTGCTCCTTTCACATGAAGTCCCACAATCAAGCATCTACACGTACAGAAACACGGCAGCCGTTAATAGAGGAGCTGTGCTAACATAATACAATGTAAAGTCGGCCTGAATACAGCTCAATGCAAGTATAATTGTAAAACAGTCTGGTATAATTGGGAAACAACTTTTAGAATCCCCAACAGCCTGGAGTTTCTCTCTGAATTGAACAATGTTTTCTTAGGAAACAGAGCTTCACAAATGGTACTATTGCTTCTGCATGACTTACCTTGCACGTCAGAGCGATTTGCGAGCTTAAGTAATTTAGAGATGTAAGTAGTTTATCATTACACATTTAAACAGTTAAAGAACACATATCAAGCAAAACAGTATTTGGAAATCTAAGGCTACCACAAAGCCAGTTTGCATCATTAAAATGAAGTCTATCAATTTGAAAAACATGAGAAACAAATTATGAAGTCCTCCTTCCACAAACAATAAGACTTTGCAGGAGGGAAATCCCCGCTTTTCATGCTGTTCTTTCCATTCAAACTCCAACTATTTCTAATGGAAATTCTGTTTGCGATGGAGATTATGATTCAGCCTTGTTTTTCAGTCACCAGCACATCACCGTCCTTACAGCAAGCACATAGATTTAGAGGAGGATGTGAAGAACTCTCTTCAAGGTTTAATGCTCAAGGATGCATGCATTTTTTAAAGTATCCCATGAGCTAAGAGGAAGTAAGAGCAACTTCTAAGCCAAGGCTTTGAAGTGTGAGCTACCCAATTAATCGATCAAGCACACCAACTCTGGGGTGTCAGAAGACAAGCTACAGAATGAAATGCTGACCACAAACAAGATGCACCTGACTTTCTGGAATGGGAAACTCGGGAATGGGAAACTCTATAACAGGTGAACTCTAGCAACAGGTAGAATGAGCAGGCTGTTACCTGCAGTACGAGCTGCTGCCAGGCGGTTGCCAGTGGCTGACCATTGCCAATGTTGCAAATGCTCATTCGGTCTGCTGGCTGATTGGCACGCTCAAGTTGCAAGGAGACATTGCGCCGCTCTTCCTCGAGTGCACGGGTGAGCCGCTCGAAACGAGCTTCTTGCTCTTTAACAGATGCTAAAATGCTGGCAGCAGACCTGATATCATAGTCATCCATGATTGTTTTCAAATGGTCCTGCCTGTTAACTGACCAGGGCAAATGGAAAGGGTTAGGTAAAAAGGTGGGGAGGGCACAGGTCAGAGGTTAAAAATAAAATGCACATTGTTAGTCACCCTACTAAAATACTGTTCGTTCCAAGAAGCAAATTGCAGTGCTCTTTGAACAGAGTTCCTTTCCATCTATTGGTTTGATTTTATATTGGAAGTTATAAATCCAAGGCTTTCCTATTCAAAAAAGAAAAAAACCCACATGCTCCACTTGGAGGGAATTTATATTTAATTCCTTCACTCTTTTTGCTAAAATTGCTCTGACAAGGCTTTTCATGCCTCTCGTAAAGGTAATTTCACTATGCAACAATCACATACTTAAAAGAAATATATAAAAAAAGATATGGTGTTGGATGGATTGAGGAACACAACCATTCTTACTGTAGACTCATGGAATTTTTGTCTTTAACATCATGAGAAGTTTAACATTTTTAAAGACAGAAACTTCATTGTACAAGAAAACAGTTGTGTCCATTTTTTTCCACATGAATGGAAACCCCACCCCTCCCTCAGATTTAGCAGGCAGTAGCTGAAAGTAGTTTTAATTAGTAATTTAAATTATAGGAGTACTCTATAATATGGAAAATATTTTTAAACACAGACAGAGCAACTGCAATTGAAATGTGCTTGATGATTTTAGCATGGTAGCCAATGAAACAGTCCTTCATGCAGCTGTTTGCTAATAATGCAAATGAAAAAGCCAAAATCAAACATCTCCTATGGAAAACACACGGGACTGCTTGTCTCTCAACACAGGAAAAAACTCACAAGCCAGCTAGAGAGGATGTATCTTCTGCCTCATGTCTTTTCTGTTAGGGTTATTAAGTATTCCATTTAAAACCCTATCTCCATCTGTATGGTACATGCAGCAAAACTCCCCACTGATTCCACAGATCTATAATGTGAACATCATTTAAAATGTTTTCATAAGAGTTTAAAATTAGCAAGATAGTATAAGCTTAAATGGTGGCTTCAACAGACCCCTTTCACTTAAGCTAAACAAGTAACTAGTTTACTACTAAACTACTTGGAGCACCTCTGAGATGAGCACAGAGGCAGAATTTTCTCCAGCTCCTGTAACTGAAGAACTGTTCATATTCCGCTCTGAGAGTTGAAATTGTCCCTTGATGTGCAAATCAGGAGCGACTGATTCTGCTGCCAGAGATTCTTGGTTTTCCATCTGTTGACAAGGATTTCCATGAGTATTGGTAGTAGCAAACCTGGGTTTCCTGAAGCTTTGCATTTCATCCTTCAGTGCCTTCAGATGATGCACACTCTCGTCATTTTCCACAACTATTACATTTCTTAGGTCTCCTGTGCTTGTTCTTTGGTAGCTAATGATTATGTGGTCATACACTGTTATGTTCCCAAAAGAGAGATTTTAGCAGAACTTAAGCTGCATGTCTTCACACAGTTTGTCAGAAACTCCTAAGTAGGCCCGAGGTCTCCTTTCTTTTGTCATACCTGGTTGAAATCATCCAACGGGCCAAGAAGACACTGGGGCAGAAGCAGCAGACCTAAATCAAATGACATACACCTTGATTTCATGTGAAATAACCTGCCAGGATCTCTGTGGTTCACTGTTAACTCCTAGGGGCTTGCTGTTGAAAGGAATCAGGGTGGTACAAAATCACTTGGGAAGAAGTGTAAGGATTACCATGTATTATTTCACAACGTTTACCTATAGCCATGATTTGAGCCTTTCATGTTTTCAGACCAGTAAGCAGAAGTGGCTTTGCTCATTAATGCATTGATTTAACTTCTGTTGAGATTCTGTAAGAAAATCAAAAACCACCAAGGGTTTTCCAGATGTCACAATCTAGTCAAAAATAGACCAAGCTGTCAACTTGCGAGGCCTTCCACTCTCAGCCTTGTTTTGCCAGATTATTAAAAGTCTATAAAACCTTCAGAGAGTACATTGGTTTCTGCAAAGGAGAATCACAGCCATCTACAAGGATAGCGTGACTCACGGTGAGCCTCTACAAGGAAGGGCAGGACTGTGTGACTCACCTGCTACATCTCAGCTTGATTTTGCCCTGGCACAGCTACACATAAACACAGACAGACTTTCTGGACCTAAGCTGGCTCATGTGCAGCCAACTTTCATGTTTCTGCTTTTGTGCTCCCCTGCTTTGCACAGATGGAGACCGCTCTGTTTGTTGTCTTTCCTCCCAGTAGTGCAGACATGTTCACAGACTCCATAGAGGGAGTGTGAAAGAAGTGGGACTTCACAGAGCCAGGCTCCAGTCATACTTTGGGAAAAACATACAGGGGGTTGGGGTGGGGGTATTTCTAACTATGTATTCTTAAAGACAGCTACCTGGTTACTAATTAATCACTGCCTTTATGATAGAGCAGAGGAACAGCCTGGCTGACACACGGATCCAAATGCATCTCAGATGAGGGGATGCCCCAGACCCGAGAAAACAACCAGTCAGGGCCAGGGATTAATGGAGACGGGTTCCATAGAGGTGTTGCAGAACAGGAACTCAAGTTTCCTCAGACACTCCCCACAGGGGCCCATCTTTTAGGCAATTCATTGTCTACAGCTAAACCAGCTCCTTCTCACATGCGACTGTGATATGACATTAACTGTATCTTTTGGGGTCCCAAGAGGCTGGATACTTTTGTGGACCGATTTTTAAAAGTGGATCAAGTAGAGATGCAGGAAGAAGATGATAAGATACAAAGTACAGTAACTAAATTTAAAAAAAAAAACCAACCAAAACTAACAGGTCTTTTTAGAATATATAATGCAAGGTTCTGTTCTAAAGAAAAGCATTACCAACAGCAGCATGAAAAATCGAGAAGCACCTCCTCTAATACAGATTCTGAAGCAGTAACAGCTTTAATAATAAAAGTCATAGTTGATGACTGAGCTGGTATATAACTTCCAAGTCACATTCTGAGAATGTGACAAAGATCCCATTCAGAAAATCCTTAATGAGCTATAAGCCCTTGATGCCACACATGAGAACCTAGAAAATTTGGGTCTATAACTGGTACAATCTCTAGAGAGCTACAGAGATCTCTGTGCAGAAAATATAATGTTAACCTCCTTACAACCATAAATATTGTGCTTCTTTTCTCTGTGTAAAAAAAACAACACAGGCAGAAAATAAACTGCATAAATTTTCAGATGTACAATTAGTGACCATAAAATTCCTAATTGCTATGCAGAAACAGCAGCAGGACCAATAACTGCCTTTTAAGAACTATTGGACAAAGACAGACTTCTGCATTTCAAATGTTTTATTAGCAGATAAATACTTGCTTGCTGTTGATTGCACTCCCAATTATTTGCCCAGGGTTTCAACAATTTACATTATCAGCAGTCTAGACTAGAGAAGAAAAATAAAAGTACTGACTCATGAGTTACAGTTACTAAGGCTGCCACTTGCAATTTGTTACCATTTGTAAATAAATTAAAGTGCATCGAAAAGGGTATAAATAAATGAAAATATCAGACCTATAGCTGCCAGGTAAAGATTATTCCTTAGGCTGCACTTCTTAAGACAGCGAACACTTGCCTATGGAGTGTCAAAGGCTACGCTGACAGCAGCAAATCTCTCTCCTGCCTACGTGACTCTAAATATATTAGTGTTGCATTAGAGTTAGAGCAAAGTAAGAGGACCTGGTTTTTCTGACTGTTCATATGAAGAAGTAATGCATCAAAAGGCCTCCTATAAATCAATGCAGCTTAAATGCTCAATAGGGATTAAAATCACCCCTGCACAAAGAGCTGAAAAGGGGGTCCTACACACTGCTAATACCCCAGCTCATGCCCAAGTTTGAAGGCTTTTGGAAACATTGATGTGCCTAGGGTCACTTTGTACTCTGGGAAAAAAAAAAAAAAAAAGGAGTTAACTGCACACTAATTTTGCTAATACAGGATGTAGCTGATAGTCAAGAGTTTTTGAAGAGCACTTGAGATTAAGAGAAGGTCAAGTTCTGTGACATTTTGGCACCTACATCCTAACAGTCCTGAAGAACCTCAAATCCCCTGCACTTTTCAAAGTATTCTGCCTGCCTAAGGCAATCAGGTACTTGAATGACCTGCGCTTGAAGAAAGCAGGGTCCACCCGTCAGCTACAGTACATCGCAGAGGCTTCTCTCAGCGGGAAGAGATGTGGCTCTTGGGGCACACAGGAGATTTCTGGGATCCAACAGTCTGAATACTGAGCATAGCTGTCCCACTATTGCTCTCTCCCAGCCCAATTCAAGTCCACTAGGTCCTGCTGGCAAGAGATGGTACTATGGTGAGCAACAAGAAGCTAGTACATGAAGCAAATCAGCAGCTATAGCAGTGAACATGAAGGCCTGTGAGCATGCACAGAAACAGTAACTATATGCTTCTACAGGGAAGAAAGCCACCTGAATAAAAGCAAAAATGGGGCTTAAATAATCTATGGAGTTGAAGCGTAACATGTGCTAATTTTATTTTTCACCCTGAAGTACCACATGAGATAAGTAGCATAAAACAACTGTTCTCCCCCATGCAGTGTCAGAAGGCATGCAGAGAAAACCAAGCAATACACACCGAGTGGATTACTGGGGTCTGAGCGTTAGAGCTGCTGTGACATCACCCACTATGACTAGAAAAGTACAGACAAAGCAGGAGAGCAGCCTCAAGCAGAACCAGCTACGAGAGAGAGGAAAGAGAAGACAGAGTTAGTTAATAAGGTATTACAGCCTCTTCTGCACACAGTCATCTCCCACATTCTCCTCACTATGTTTGTATAAATTGTTACACCGTTTTCCTCTTAACTTGGAGGAAAAAGAAACAATACTCAGAGAAGCCAATCTGGACACTCCTAAGGAAGAAAAACACAACCCTGGTTAATCTGTTTTGGTATCAGTGATAAGGCTTGCATTACTGTGAGACTTACTGTTAATGTCCTAAATCAGGGTAAACTCTGCATTGGAATGAGAATTTTGAATGTTATGAAACTGGATATTGTAGCCAAACATTTTAAAGCACAGAAATTTAACATGACACTCAGAAATGAGAATAATTATTTAGGCACCCAACTTTAGGCCCCACATCTGATGTATGAACCCTCAAATGGCTCGGGATCATTTCACAGATACCTGCTGGAGAGGGTATTCATTTCTAAAGATGCACAGTGCACAACAGCTTACAGCCACTTTGTTCTTCCTGTCTGTAATCTAATCCTATACAAAACCCAAGTGAAAGTAGGTTCTAGGTCATCTGTTTAGCTCTGTAAGTCTCTGATCTGTTTTTGTCTTAAAACACTTAGCACCAAAGCTTCTCTGGGTCAGTGACTGCAAATTTAGTACCTGTTTTTGTTGGAGAATGTACAGAACAGAATCCATTTTGCAAATGCATGGTTCTGTGAAGCATTATATCCAGTTTTAAGCTACTACCCACATCAAAATTGCTGCAACCACATGGCATGAAATGCAGAGCCAGTACAAACTCACTTTGCTGGTTCAAATGTTTTAGAACATTTTCAGAGGGTAGTTTTGCCCCAGCAGATGTTGTGCTTGACCAGGTACTGTCTGCCTTCCCGAAGCCAGCATAAACACAATTTCTTGTGTTTCAGCCAAATTACCAGGAATATGATCCTTTCTTTGCATGGATCCAATCTCAAAGGGCAAGGAACCATCATCCCAGAAAACTCATTTTTCTTAAACTAACAGAAGTAAATTCTATGCTCAGAACTTACGAGGTATAACAAAACTGTGCAAAGATATTCCCAAAGATGAAAATCAGGAGGCAGAGTGGAAGAAATACTAATTCTCATGTAAATGACCAGAGAGAATAAATTAAGCATAAATTAATTTCTACAGACAGAAGAGCAACACTTCGGAAAATAAAATCATACACATATATATATATATTACATGTAACAGATTACAAATAAACTGCTTCTCAGACCTTATGGCAAAATCTATCTTGAGCCTGGCTCCTCTCGCTGCTCCGGTTGACTGAGTTCTAATTTGACCCTTACGTGACGATCTCCACCAATGAATAGCAATGAGGAATTCACAAAGAAAGCTATTTCAATATAGTTCTCTCATAGGCACAGACAGACATACTGTGTTGGTGTCAAAAGAAACAAACAAACAGAAACTGGGCAGGGTATTTTGTTCCTTTGGACAGAAGCAGTCTGTGAAACAAGGCTTAAACTAGGGAAGGAACAAGGGCAGAGGAAATGCTAACAGGAAAACTCCTTGAGAAGGAACTTTGGGTCTTAAGAACATAGCAATGAACACTGCAACTCACCAGTTGTATTATTCCAGAGAACAAGTAAATCTGTAATATTTTAGGTTTTACATCAGTAGCAAATTTCATCTGATCATGCATCAGGAATAACTTTCAAGAAATAAATAAGTTCTAGAAATACCTTTGCAGAATATCATACTCTGATCTGGGTTTGGCAACACCAACAAAAGACTCCAGACACACATACATCTTTGTACATGCAATACAGTCCCGACACTTTGCTCACTACAGAACTGGCCGTGGTCAGTAGCATCATAGGTTCTCCAATCTTACCATAGTGGTTCCCAGTCCATTTAAAAATTAACACTTTAATTAACCTCATAGTTAAAAGCACTGAAGTCATATTCTATTATGTTACAAATGATACAGTTCTCAGCAAAAAAGAATACAGAGAGATTATATTAGATATAAGAACAATCTCATGGATTAATCAGTGCATGTTTAAATGACACCAGTCATCTTTCTACAGCTTCCTTTTGGTAATGATTCCTTACTTTGGTAGTTTGCTACTAGGAATTTTTGGGGTTTTCCTTCCAGAATTTCCTGCACTGTTTTCATGACTTGGTGATACAGTGTGGCTGCATAGCATTAATTATATTGTAGCTCTATTTCCCTAATAAGATACATTTCAATTGCTACACTGTACTCCCAAATGGAAAGGAAAATAAATTAGCACAATACAGAACACCTTTCCAACAACTGCACACATATAATAGCATAAGTAATTCAGTAACACATTAAACTTCAAATTGAAATATTTTTACAAGGGCAATTTTTAAAGTAAATGTTTTAGCATATGATCACTTTTACCCAATGTAAAAAATTTCCATTTCTTCTTGAAATTTATCATTTACAGACCAGAACAGGGTAATGGCACCTTTCTGAAGCAGACCTCTTGCTCTCCAGGACCTAAGAACTTGTCTACACTGAGTAAGCTGAACTCTTCTGTCACAGAGCACTCGTTATTCCACACTTCCTCCAAAGATCCGCGTTTGTGTTAATTAAGCATAAAGCAGCACAGCCAAGTGGCATCACGTTACCTCACACCTACTAAGCGTCCGCACGAAGGTTTAATGGGGTATGTGATAGTCTATAGATTCACGCTGTGCACTGTAAAGTCTCTGTGTAAACAAACACTCCCCATATGGTTTCAAATGGGTGTCTACGCTGAATAGTTTTTCTAAAAATCTTCTAAGTCTGGAAAGAGTGAACAAGGGAGAGATGGCTGGATTCTGACTGCAGTACGGGTCTGCTGAATTTGAATGCGACAGAATGCTTTGCTATCACTATCTCAGTAAGCGTGAATTCTGTCAACTCAGCCATGACCATGAAAACACCAACATCATCAAACTTCATTCCCTACATAAAGAGAATCACTGTTTTGCACTCTATTTTCGCTGGGTAGCATTTGGAAGCCAGAACTTCCTGGCCCTGGCCCATATCAAGAAGCCAAGACTGAAGTAACCAGCTGAGCTGAATGATGTGCACAAATCTCAAGGAAAAATAAATCAACAATACTTTGATGATTTCAGCAATTCCATTTGCTTAATACTGTACATTCTAATGAACAGGACTATGCTTAGACATCCTCTGAAACTTTTATATTTTCCTTTATATTTTTTCATTTTTCCATACAAATAAAATGCAACCTGGAAGTTAAAGCTAGAATGAAAGAACAAGATCACACTTTGCTATCTCTTTTGGATAAAAATCATAAATTTGCTGCTTCTCAAACCTCAGACACCTTTTCATTGACCTTGGAACTTTCCAAACGTAATTGCTACCAGCTTGTCCAGTTCATAGGCTGATCACTTTAACACCCTAGAACACATGTCATCGCATCCTAAAACTGCTGCGTGTCATTGATTTTTCAAAGGTCTCCCCCACCGAAATCAATAAGGAATTCTACTTAAAAATGGATTGCACTTTGTGGTCCCCTTCTGATTCATGTATATTCAGGTCTCCAACTATTCTCATAGCTGCTTTTAGCAGAAGCTCTATGTACCAAGCTTTACCACTTCCGCTAACCCTAATCTGATATCAATAGATGCTCTAGCTGCTGTGCTTCTGCTGTGAGTACAATCTGTGAACATTTTTATTAAGTAGAAAATTCTACTGTTAACATTTTACTAGAATATTGCCTTCTAAGCAACTAGGAAAATACCTCAAGCATCTTATGTGACCAATAGATATTTTCAGGCATTAAATCAACTATCGAGGCATTGTTGTTTGCACAGAGTTGTATGGATGGCCTGGGTCTGATCTTGTTTTCAGTGGGAATACTTCTTCACTGCAGAGGATACGTTGCAAGAAAAGCCACCATCAATACATCTATTCTTAGAACTGGGCTTTTCCAATGAGAAAGAGAAAATCATAATGACCAAAAGCAGAGTAGTTCATAATTTTATACTCTAGCATTTTAAAGCTTGGCTTCGTTAATATACAATCCATTTTGGCCACAAATAAGTCAATCACGTGGACAAACTGTTATAACCTTATGAAGCTACTTCCACAGAATACTTAAAAGATTTCTCTGCACAATATACAAGTATTCTCATTTTTCCTGGCTTCAAGATGTTCTGAGCTTTGGTAAATGGGCTTCCATTTTAAGAGGAAATCTACTGGCAGGAATGCAGTCTGAAACTGTCTGTATGTGGCGAAATACAGCTGAGAACAGCTGTGTATTTACAAGCATTAAATCTCCATTTCACATCCATTTCACAAAACACGGGAACAAGAGAGTCAGTAGGTAGACAGCAATTTCCATAGCCAGACTGGTTTCTCACTGGCAAAATGGAATAACTGAAACATTAACAGCAAGGCTGGAAAATCCTGCAGATAGTAATAATAATTCTTTCACGAAAGATATTATTATGCTATCCTCTAAGAAATAAAATAAATAACAAAATGTCAAGCAAAAAAGATCAGGTCAGCTATGCAGCTGGGGAGACCAAAAGCCTGCTTCATCTATTCCAGATACTACAACAACAGTGTCAGTACGCAGTGTATTTAAACTAACTGCCATTGGTTAGAAAATCATCATTTCACTACACTTTGAGAGGGAAAACATCCAACTGTGACCCCATAGAACAGTGAGTGTTTAAGCTCAGCAACAGATGTGTCAAATGACTTATCCCAACCATGAGGAGTTAATTGATGCTATAAATAGTGCTCTGCAGACACAAAAAAAAATCCACTTAATTCTTGTATCTAAAGCACACAGTCTAGCTTTGCTTATCAGTAAAACTACTTCCCTTTAAAGAAGTGGGCTTGGGTGTTTTACATGTAGATTAACACAGAGAGATAATTTGATTTCAGGCTATTGAGAGATTTCCTTCCTTTTATGTTTCAGAAGAACAGGGCTGCATGCAGCTAAATGAGATCCATAGATTACAGTAAAAGAAAGGCTAATAAAACTGCATAGCTACATTCCTGGGTAATAATGAATGCTTTTTAATTCTGGGGCTCCAATCTCATGGTTTATGAGGGCATTTCCAATTACTACTTTTAGGATTAATGCAAACAGATGCATCAAAAGGAAATACATCTTTTAACCCATTAGAATCAAATACCTAGTGTCTTCCATAGAATTTTATGCCAATAAACACACTGGCATGGCTAGGGAAAAAACCCAAAGATCGCAGTTCTGAAGTGTTCAGAGCAAGCATCTTCCCTGTGGTTTTCTTACTGCTTTCAGGAGGGAAAAAAAACCCAAACCCAAACAAAAAACCACAAAACAAAAGCCTCCCCCTTGTTTTTCTAAACATGCATCTTGTTAAACTCTCTCAGTCTTATCTAGTGGGTTGTGTGGCTGCTCTATTGCTCCACCAGGGAACTGAAAATAGTATAAACAGGAAAGAAAATATGTCAATATTCACGTTTAATTCTTGAAGCTACTAAATCAAATAAATTTTATTAGCTTCTTACCAACCAATCCTACTGCATTACTCTCCCGTATTTCAACCTCTCTCATTAAAACCAACCAGATTTTGACCTTACATTGCTTTAAGCCAGGAACAGTATCAATGAAGAGGAGATTAAAGCAATACAAAGAGGGAAGAAACAAAATGAGGCCCAATTCTCTAATTCTCTCCAGTAACATCTGTCTTATTCTAAATTAAGTATTTTTTTTTCACAAGGCTAAATTTGGAAGCATGAAGCACTAACTAAACCCACTCCATTAGAGCAAAACGACAGATCTGCTTTCTGCCATTGTATGTGCAGACTCAAAGATGGCAGTGATAGAACCTTCACTGTTTCAGCATCTGTAAATTTAAACTGCAATCCAAGTTCGTTTTACCCTTGTAAATTTAGGATGAAGTCCAAGTTTGTGCTGATTAACACCATAGCTTTTCAGTGGTACAAGGCAAACATACCTTTGAGAAGTAATAAATATCATCTGAGCAAAATAAAAGTATTTAGCTCATCTGAAGCCTTGAATAATCAGCCAGTTCATGCATAAACATATAAAGGCAGGAAAAGCAGATGTATTTCTATGACAGTCTCGGAGAGACTCATCATTCCATATGATGGATTTTGGCTCATACCATCTCTCACCAGAACAGTCTTTGTTAGACACTGCAAAAATTGTCCTGCTCCAGGGCAGTCTGACGGACAGAAACAATGTCACAAGAACTGCCAATTTAACTTACCTGTTTCCAGCTGCCAGACGTTACTGAATCTTCTTCAAAGCAGAAATCTTTATCGCACAGAAGCATTTTCTATTCTATTAACCAAGCACATCGGCTTCTTTGGGGTTAATCTGACAGTTACAATAGCTTTCAGAGAATAATGTTCAGGATTTATCACGGGGTAAATCAAGATGCCATAGTAACCCCATCGATTAGTGCAGACTCTAGTGTTCTTTACTCATTTAGATATTCACTTGCATGAAATAGAACTGCAGCACTATGCTTAGTCTGCAAAATGTTACATTCATACATTTATCAAAAATTATTTTTATTACATCACTGCAAGTAGCAATTTTCACAGCTAAGATTCCTATCTTTTTTATAAGAGCTTTTTATTCTTTGGCTTGAAGCTCTATCAAAATTTAAACATTTGGGCTAAGTTTTTCCTGGTAGATCTTTCCTTCAGACTGAATTTCTCTTTGAGGAAAACTTGAGCTAGAATAATTTGACTGTTTCCCATATCAGTTAGGGAAACTTTGTGCAAGTTTCTTCCATTAGTGGCTCTGAAGGCACGGTCAAGCAGCTTGCTATCAGTCAGCAGCCCTATGGCTGCCAGCACAGCACAGGGATACAGGGATACGGTGTCTCCCTCCCGCTCCCTAGGCAGCTGAAAGCGTGGCAGAGGATCCCACAACCTTGGAACTGACAATGCACCAACAACCGTACTGACCCTCCAAGGATTCCCCCTCTTTCCTATCCCTCTCTTCCTGCCTATGAAACCGGTGCTGAATTTGGCCTCCTCATAAGCTTCCATTTCGCCTGGACAACTACCACGTTGAAACTACATATTCTGTGCTGTGGTTGATCCTGATCTGAAAGTCAGTAGGAACTGAGGATAGTATTAGATTTAGGAGGTCACTACCAATTGTCTTTTAGACAGCTCATTCTCTTCCAGATACCTGTAGTTAGACACTGACCTCATCCCTTCCAGGGCTATCCTACTTCTATATCTTTGACTAAATCTTAATGCCTTTTGTAGCCCATCTCTTTCCAGGAATGCACTTATCACTAGTGCCTAATTACAGTTATTTGAAAGCAGAAATATTTCTTCCAGATCACTGAAGATCTACTTCAAGAACCAAGTTTCTATTCAAGGATCCTTTTTTAATAACCATTCTGCTGATAACTGTGCTGAGTGGGGAAAAAGAATAATTTTACTTTAATTTTCTAGCCACTTCAAATTCTCTCAATTATATCAAAAGGAAAATGCTGTGCTATATAAATAGGAAGGTATTCCAGCTATAATAAACACCTTTAACTCATTTCATTCAGACTATAAGTAACAGAGGTAAGCAGCAATCAAATTAGACAGTAAATATAATGTAAACTTTGTAGAGAATCCTTCCTACAAACAACTTTGAAACTTTAAGTGGACTATATACACTTCCAGTTTTGACAGATATAAAAGGGACAAAGTTTAATTTAAAAATAATCAAATGAAAATGGAAAGAACTTTATAAATATCAGTAACATGATACTTGCTATTCAGAGGATTATTTTCAGAGTGCTTGGCTAAAACGATAATCCACCTACACTGAGAAAAATAAAGGAGTACACAGAAGGGAGTAATATTTCAGGAAAAGAAACAACAGAATACTTTAATATTCACCAGCGAGCCCCCAGATGTAAAACAGACACACCAAAGTATGGAAGTGAATTCACAGCAGCTGAGAATGCTTGTGGTCATCCTCTAAGCAATCACAGGACTGGCTTTTTGATCTCAAGAAAGGCTAAGACATAGCTGGCAGAAGGGGAATGGAGACAGGAAGACACATCTTATGAATGTGGCCCTTACTGCAGAAAGAGGTGCCATGCAAGACATAACCACGGCCGTTAATCCAGCTTGCTCAGGTACAGAAGAATCTTAGGAGAGCACAATCTGAGAACAGGATAGGAAGTGAATGCTTAAGAGTCCACCTGCTGTAAACGTGGCCCTAGGAAGACATCACACAGTAGGAGCCATTCCCTGCTCTGTCAGGGGTAGAGTGAAAATAAATGAGGATTTTCATGGCAGGAGGAGGAGGGGGACGTGGATCAGAGATGGTGTGAAGTCACAAAAGAGAAAATTATCATCCCTGCTTTCCTCAGCTAGCACTTGAATTTTACCCTCACCAGCGCCTCAGCTCTCAACAGAGCAAAGAATTACAAAGGTTCGTGTCCTAGTTCCACATTTCACGATTTATCATGGGTATTTCCTTCTTTCTGCCCCTCAACCACTCTACCGCTGTTTTAAAACACATTTCAGAAGGCTTTCGATAGCATGCAAAGTAAGGAATATCTGAGAGGTGTCAAGAAAATTTTAAAACATAACAAGACAATGATTTAAGAACATACATGATGACAAAGCAGCAAAAAAACTCAAGAGAGTTGGTAAGCAACTGCAGAAGTACAATACCTTTTACAGTCTTCCTTCCTTGTAGTGGCTTTAAGATAGAAATTCTCCCTTGGTTTGATGATAACTCTGTCAGAGAAACAAAGAAACATAACAAAAAGGACATTTTAATTCCATCTAGGAGAAGTAGAAAGAAAGGATTATTTTTAAATAATTGATAATATTTACATAATACAGTGGAAATCTATTAGTTGTATCTCCCCTTGGTTCCCCATCCCTTCCCGAGTCATGCTGGTGTGGATAAAAGAAAAAGTGTTACTTTCACCATCTATTCCACCATCACCCGAAACCCCAAGAAAATCCCACAGAACTGGAGTACAAAAAGTAAACTCCATAGGAAGAGCTCGCTTGGCTAAGTAGCTTTTCCAATCCTCTCGATTTCTGTCCCAGTGCCCCCCATATGTGCATACAGCAAGCGTTACCAAAGGTAGAATTTAATCCAATAGGTATTTAATTCCTAAAATGTAAGAAATTAAAAGCCAAAAACGTTTCCTTCAAAGCATACACAATAGCATTTTCAGTCATACAGGTCCAAATACCATCTAGTGACTCTAAAAATGTCAACTGTGGCTGCATAAATACATCCTATCCCATTTGACATTTTTTCCTCTAGCAGCAGGAAATAAGAGAAATTAGGGCAGGAAGACATTCACCTTTGAAGTTCACCAGAAAGAACTCAACAGTTTCCAACACCTCAGGTAGTATTTCTATTACAGCATTTCTTATCCTAGAAACTTCTCATACAGGTAACAAGCAGGATCCTTTGCCTCAGATTCCCAGTCTCCTCCTCTCTTTCTGACACCAAGAACAGTTTCAATAGATGATTCCTGCAGACCAGCCTTGCTTAGCTCTATTCAGGCTGATGTTTACCCATGAAACAGACCTGCCACTATGCTTCCACTTCCAGCCTCAACAAGGCTTCACCATTAGACCCTTCCCTTCCCCTCTTCCTTTGGCTGGAAAGTACAGAAAAGTCAAACAAATCTATCAGTGGTCAGTAAGGAAAAACACTTCAACCCTACAGACTGTAACCAAACAGGTGCTAGAACAAAATTACACATCTCTAAGGTAAGATGAGGGATTCTTTAAAAGTCTGATTTCTTTTAGCTTTTGTACCATAACAAGAATATGACTACTTCCTCTAAATAGACTAATTTTATGTATTTTATTAATATATTCTCCATTTTTAAGCCAGAAATAGTGAATGATTTCTGTTTAGTGTCACCTGGAGCACACAAAACCTACTGAAAAAATATTTTGCTTGATTTTTCTTTCCTCCTTTTCTACCTGTATTTTTTCTTTTAGTTGATTCAGAGTCAAGAAAACAAGCAGCCTAAGGCATTTCTCTTGACTTTGGACATCCTGCGTTAAAATCTAGATCCTCTCTAGCCTTCATGTGTGGCTGTGGGCTATTTAACCTTTTTTTTTATCATACAACCTGGGAAGAAACTACTTCAAGGTTTATATTGGTTCATGCCACCTGAAAACTTGAGCCCAAGATCCACGGAAGCCTAGAGCTTGCTGAGGCTCATGGCTGTATTGCTAAGTCCCTTTTTCAGCCCCTGGTCGCTGTCCATTTGTAACACACACTGTACTGCAGGGGAGAGGGGAAAAAACCCACCAGCTTGGGCCACGTGACATGTAATAAACCACTTGCACTTCATTACAAAAATGCTGCTTCATTCCAGCGATATATTTTTATGGTTGATTTTAATCAAGTATCTTACAGCTCTCAGATAAGAAAGGTGGAGAAAAACCTGTAATGCCTTTTCAAATTGCTTGTTATCTCTCACTTGTAACTAATTACCCCAGTTACAGTTAGAGATTCTGAGCGGTTTTATGTTTGCTCGCCAACAAACAACTGAAAAAAATGAAATTAGACAATTAGTCTCTTGCTATAATAACTAATTAAGATAAATATTTTCAGAATAAGGAACTTAACAGAACATCAACATGCTGACACTGCAAAATGCATGGGAAAGTAAAGCATCTATCAACAAACAGTTTCTTGCCATTCAGCAAGTTCCACAACTGCATCCCAACCATCACTTCATTCTTTTCCTACTCCAGTGAACATAATTAGTAGTTAAAACTTCTTTCTAATATGGTGAGAATGTAAGTAGCTTATTGGACTATAGGAAAGCTTCGGGACAAATTTTGATGCTGCACCATTGAAGCATATGCAGCAGTGACAGATTACTATTTTTAGACAAACAGCACGATGGAAAGTACTGTAGCAATCTGTCCTACCACTTGTTTTTCCTAATGACTTATTTTGCATCATCTGCTAAACCTGGACCCTGCTAGTATTCCACTCACCATACCTTCTCGGTCCCTTGGTCAAAGAGCTTCTGAACGGGCTCTCAGTTCTTGAAAATGGTAACTGCACAGCTGGTTACGTGAGACGCAGCCTTTGGGCAGGTAAAGCATGGACAAAGCCACTGAATTCGGTGGACTTCCTTGGCCTTTGGTTCACGCTGCACTAGCTTGCTTATTAGTGACAGGGAGATGGCATTACACAAACCCACTAATGAAATGCATTCTGTGGCACTGAGCAGATTCCTTGCCTGTGCATAGAAATGGGTGCAATTAAAGCTGCCAAGTGTGAAGGAAGTAGTAAAGTCCAACATAAGTGAAAGACACAATAAAATAGTGTGGATAGACGAGGAGACTACATTTTAATTCAGCTGTAATACTACTACAAGCACATATTGCAAAATCTTGCCAAGGGCATGAATGGAAACCCTGAATCTTAGGCTCCTTATTTCACTCAGATGAGCTTCTCTCTGGCATTTCTGGCAGTAAAATAACTAATAAAGAATTTGAATGACATAATTTATTTTGTAACAGAAAGTTACCTGCACCTGTACCCTCACTGCACACTTGCAACCCAAAAGCAGCCTCAAGGAACTAACGTTTCTCTTGGTTACAGCAGTGGATTGCAGACAGCACAACTGCAGTTAGAAAGAGTTACATTGAAGGAAAAGAGACCAGTGAAAAAAAGCTCGCTTGGTCCCAAGTTAAATTTGACTGTCCATGTTTTGTCTGTATTGATTGCAAGAAGTCCATACCCTCCAATTGTATGTTTTCCTTGGCAGGGGCTTTGTCACAGATAAATCACCAGAAGTACAAGCTGAGTTGAATAGTATTATTTGAGCTGTATTTTGCTTCTGCTGTGATTTATTTTTCTTAACCAAGAGACAAGGAGGTGAGGAGAAGGAATTTTTTACCCTAAGCTCCTTCTTCTTTCACCTCATATCCTTATTTGCTAAACGGTCGTTTTATTTCACAGAGTTAGGATATTCCAACAACTTAGCTCTGCTTTCATATGAGATATCAGATGGCAGCCATGAGGTACCTACATTATACAACTCAGTATGTGGGTATGTACTCTGTCACAACTTGCATCAAAACATATGAAACAGTCATGGGAAGTGAGGTCTTTCTACTTAATGGTATAATACAAACACAGCTACCACAGAACACCACAACAGCAACACTGTGCACTCATACAGCTTTCTGTCAAAAGAGGTGGACTGCAAGCTGTTTGATATTCTAATATTTACATTCAGTTATCTTTTGAAAATTGTTTAAAACAGCATTATATTTGTGTTACTTATGAGCTTTGAGTTCCCTTATAAACTCCTACCCGTTCTTAATTATAATGTAAATCAGCATGTTAACATCAAGCAACCAACCATTCACTAAACCAGCTGATACAAAGGTGGACAAAGTTTGGGCAGAAGCAGTGGCAAAATGCCCAGAAAGTTACAAAACCCCTCTGAACAGCTCAGTCAACACGGGCACATACACAGCCCTTTCGAAACAGCTGCTCCGGGTAATAGCGGTTATTGCCAATAAATTTTATATAAATATTACAAAAGCAGTAAAGAGCCCATGCATCAGTACACGGACATGTCACAGATAAAAACTGCATCTTTTTAAAACGTCAGGGCTGAAAATGTACAACAGCCTATAAAATGTTGTTCAAATCATTATAAGGTGATGTAAATCATTTATTAGGGAAACGATGGCTGAACTAACCCTGGCAAACTAGACGCACCTATTTTCTCAGCTATGTTAGTGTCTCGATAAATACATGGCATAATAAAAGAAAATTCATGAAATACAGAACTCCAACATACAGTGATGCACCTCAGTGTGCTATGATAGAAGCAAGTAAAATTAAAGCTAATCTTGCTACTGAAGGAAATGTCACAGACTTTCGTGCATTTGGTAAATTAATATTTATAAGAAGCTCAGACAGTTTAGTGTTTTTAATATAGGACTAAGATTTTCTCTGAAACATCAAACAGAGAAATTGCATTAAAGCTGAAGTTTCTTGATTGCCACAAACCTAAATGACAGTATTTCCAAGATTTGTTTTCCATCCTGTCACACCGATTAGCAACTGTACACAACTGGGAGATTTGCAAAATCCACCAAGTACCCATGAATTATACATTCCTAACTCTTTAAAGTTAATGCATAATAATCTTCCTATCAAGAGCCTGCTGACAGCTGCTAGTACTATTTTCCTAATATTGCTTGTTACAAACATAGATATCTAGGAATGGAAAACCAAACAGGAATACACATAATCTAATACCACACAGGGGCACATGTATGTTACGTGTAAACATAGTAAGTTAGACTTTGCCAACAATATTGTTTCAAGAAGCTATGGAGCTATAAAATTGTCGCAAACATCTTTTACAAAAAAGGTGATTTAAAATTTTGTAGCCTACTATGCATAATAATCCATCACATCCAATTAAATTCAAACACAGCACTTGATCAGCTTCTGTGCAAATTTTAAAAAGGAATTTTTTTTACATGGTAATATGGAGTTTCATTGAATTCAGCTGATGCATTACCTAATTTCATTTTCCAGTACACTAAGGATATCCCAATTGAAAGTGATTGCTTTTCATGGGTTAACCAAAGTCACCTTATATGTATTACAGAAACAGGATAAATTTATTCATTTTATATGGGAGGCAAAGGTTATCTTTCAAAAATTTATAATGAAATTTAATCTTGAAAAAAAAAAGAAAAAAATTAATTCCTGGTTTCAGTGATAATACAGCATTAGTGTCAGTAAAGCTCACAACAACTGCAGGAAACTCTGGTTATAGTCTCCAGTGGAGAAACCCTTCTTACAAAGCAAGCCAGCCCCAGTTCTGTTTATCACTTCCATGACTGTTTAGCCTGGGCAGAAATTGCACAGTTAGGCTGTAACTGCTGCTTAAAACCCCCAAGACAACAGCACTGAAGTTACAGACCGAACACCGAGAGCCTCTTAATAGGTTCTTGCTTCTTGTTCCTCGAAGTTGTGTGTGTGTGTGAGTGCACGATTACCCCCAAATCAAATCTTCACCATCACTTCATAGCTCTGAAGGGCCACTGCGGGATTCAGTGGTTTGAGGTGCCAGGTTCATACCCCTCAGCTCAACACGAGTGAGAGGCACCTGCCCACAGCCCGCTTATAGCGTGAGTTGGGCCTTCCAGTGTCAGGCAAACCCAAGCCAGAATGGACAAGATGAGAAGCATAGCAAGTGCTGGTGACAGAGTTAGGTGGAAGATAAAGCTTTAGGTTCATGACTGTAAATAAAATTCTAGATTATTGTTTTAATCCAGATTGAATCACCCACCACATACAAATTTCAGTAGGTAACAATTCCCAAAGCAGCATTTTTCCTTTGGAAGGACTGACAGTGAAAAATCACTCCTCTTTCAAATGATTTGCTGAAAAATGTTGCACTTAATACAGATTTTGACACTGTCAACCAGTAAGATTAATTTACCATTACGTAAGATCTGAGTATAGGTTTCATTTCTTTTTTTACAGCTTACACTCCCCACCCCAACATTACATTATACACCAGCTTGCTGAACTCCAAACATCAGCTTAGCCTTAACCTAATAAACTTGAATTTGTCTAAGAATTACTTTAGATTTGGAAAATGTGCTTTGTAGAAGAGCTGTTTTCTAAACAAGCCAGCAGTTTCTAGTTACTAATTTAGTAACCATATTTCTGTTAATTAATAACTATATTAGAATTTACATTATGAAATTTAACATTTTTAAGTAATATAAATACCATTGAAGTGGCTGTAAAAATATGAATCTTCAGTGTAGCCATCCCCAACCATAAAAATAATGAAAAGCCAAATGGTCTTTCCTTACTGAAGACTTTACAGAGTTTCCTAACCAATCAAGAACTCCAACTGACAGTCTGGAGGGTGAGAAATGGCTTCCAAGATTGATTTCCTAATTCCAGGCTATTGCCCCTGGGTGAGGGACCAGCAGGCTCCAGCCTAAACAGAGTAGAAGGACAGAAGACACCAAAGGAGACCAGGATTGGAAATAAGGAAGGATGAATCTCCAAGTAATGGAGAGGAGGGAAGAAGCAAATTGTTTAATTTGTGGGTGAATAGCCAAAGTTCAACACTGACTCCACAACACAAAATAGTGCCGACTCCAGCTGTGAATTTAGCCAAGTATTGTATTTTAATTTCTTGAGGCAACCTATTCAATTCACTGTCATATTTAATTGAAATAGCAGATTAAAAGAACTGTGAAATTAAGCTCTCCCATTTGACCTCTATTTGAAAATGTTTTGCTGAAGAGGAGAAAGGTCTTGCCTAAAAAAAAGAGGGAAGTTTAATCCAGGTGTGTCACGGCTACTCTACTGGGTTTTAAAGTCATTTACTGTAAAATTGAACTATAAAGTTAAGAGTGTCTTTAAGTAATACCTTCAGCACAGATTTCCCAAAAGCAAGATGGAATTTTTAGAATTAAATGTAAACAGAAAAAGAAAACAATTGTTGATAATTTTCATTCAAAAAAGAAAATGGCAATTGACAATTAGTACCTTACTGTACTCATACAACATAGATTAGCTGCTGTAAACCAGCACAATGCTGTAACAGTTCCATTATGATTACAATAACCAGAAGCACCCGGCAGTCAATATTGTCAGATGTTTCTGTGTTGATCTGACATCATTCTAGCATGTTAATTACGCTGTGCTGACTGCCAGTGGCTAACATCTACTGGCTTGGCAATTAAGTTGGCAAGGTCCCAGCTCTGAACAAAAGGCAGCTACCAGATATTTTGTCAAGCTAGGAAATTTCTTACCAAAAATATGTACTTGAAAAACGTCCAATTCTTTCTGAGCAGACTTTCTGTGCCCAACTGGAAGAAGATAACGAGCCTGCAAGAAAGCTTAACAACTAACAATATTTTGTGAGTAAAATGATAGGGTAGCCTAGCTTAAGAACTGTATTTTCTCCATAAATTTACATTCGTACTGACCAGTTTTACTAGTTTATGCCAACGACTACAATTTCGAAAGCAGTCACTATTACAATGGTACCTAAAACCCGTCTCTGGCACTCAGCCTGGAGAAGAAAAGGCTCCAGGGAGACCTTATAAGTGGCCTTCCAGCACCTTTCCAGTACAAGAAAGCTGGAGAGGGAGTCTTTCTGAGGGCACATAGTGATAAGATGATGGGCAATGGTTTTAAACTAGAGAAGGGTAGATTTAGATGGGGCATTAGGAAGAAGTTCTTTACTCTGAGGGTGGTGGAACATTGGAACATGTTGTCCAGGCAGGTGGTGGAGGCCTCATCTGTGGAGACATTCAAGGTCAGGCTTGATGGGAATGCAAACAACCCGATCAAGCTGGAGATGTCTGTTCACTTAGAGGGATTGGACTAGATGACCTTTAGAGGTCCCTTCCAACCCAAGGCATTCTATGATAAGACCTTCTACCATAGATAAAACAGATTAGTATTACCAGTTAACAAAATTAAAAGAAAGAAATGTAAAATACAGGCAAGACAGGAGAAATCACATCTAGAATAGCAGTTTACTGAAGGTCAATGCCATGAGCAAGAAGCCAATCTCCTGAATCTCAAAAGTGGTAAGTGTTGCCTCCCTCTCATCCTTAGAATAAGATCACTAGACATTTAGCAACTAGTAGACTGGTTAGTCTAGTTCAGTGACAGCTTGACCTCAGGAGTCCCAAATACAGAATTTTGTTACTAGCAGAGACAGAAAAAGAAGACCCAAGATGTCTTTTGAAGGCAAAATTAACTAGCTAAATACAGCAGTGGTAGTATTGAAGAATATAGCACATGCTAGAAAGCCTAGCAATGAAACATGCTGACACCAAGTATGTTTGTGAGTGGGAAGAACACAGACACACTGGCAAGGAAATGCACTCAAGAGACCCACATTTCCACTGCAAACAGAAGCAGTAGTGCCAAGTGTGAACTGGCAATGGGAACGTGTGCCAAAGTGCATTTGGAGCTAAAACCAGAGAACTGTCAGTGTGTCTGTCAGTACTGCCTGAATCATTGTACATATCCTTCACAGTGTATTTCATGTGGCTGCTGTAATAACTTACCTACATAAATATTAGAAAGTATTAAGTAGCAATGGACTAATTAATAATATTAGTATTTATGATACCTGCAGAGAACTTTCTTTGTGGCTAGGCAGAGGAAAAACAAGCAGAAAAAACCCCACATGTAAGCAGGAAAACAAGGAAAATAAGGTTAACAGAGAAGAAAACACACACTGAGTCTATCCTACAGAACTACTAGTTGGTCAGGAAGGGGAATAAGTAATAAATATAAGAGAAACAGGTCAACAATTCACATAGATTTGCACCATGCTATAGATCTGCTGCTATTCATGTTGATAGTAGGATTAATACACATTCCTGGTAAGATCAGTAAGTGTGGAATCACACTGCTTTTAAAATTTATATAGTTATCAGTATACATTTGACATACCTGTAGAATCAGTTTTTCAGTACCACATAACTTTTCTCCTTTTGATTCCAAAATCAAAAGAAATGAGAACAAAACAGGTCAGAGGAATTAAGTTGCATAGCATTTAAGTGTGGATACACTGTGCTGCACTCTTGATCTCTCTGGTCTCAGATGTAATTGTAGTATTGTGCCTTACAGAACCTTTTTGTCAAAGCACAGTGCTCATTCCAGTTCAAGCTCACAGGAATAGAGCATGCAGAACAGGGAGTAAGATGACATGGGAAATCACAAAGCACTAAAAGCTGGCAGATCTAATTTTAGTTCTGCCAGCCTGAACTCTTAACAAGCACCAAGTGTGATAAAACTGATGAACAGGCCTAACCATCAAAAACACAGAAGCAATAGCTCTATCACACAAGTCTTATTTGCATCTTAAATATTTATAATCTTCAGATTTAAGAGATAGAATATGGCTGCACATCTGTTCTTTTAATCTGAGCTCATGCCTTTTAATGTAGGCAGCTAAGCAACTGCAAATACTAGTCAGGACACTTCTATGGGACTTTGCAAGCCAGATTCCAGTCTGACTCCATTAGATAGCTGTGGCAGACCATGAATGTTCAGATGGTAGTTTTCTCCTCTCTCATTATATTATTCCTCCTGAATGATTCAGTGATGTCTCTGGTTTCCGTGGCATCAAAAATGCAGCAAAAGATTGATGAGGCCAAAAATACTGGTCTCAAACCACCTCAGCATAACCAGTTATTTATTAGAAAAATAAAATATATTTCATGCAAATCCAATGGAAACCAGCAAGACGTTTTGATTTCCAGTCACAACAGTGTCACAGGCTGTAGTTGCTCTTCAGACAGCAAATGAAACGGATCCTTTGAATATAGTATCCAATATAATATAAAAATACAAAAATATACTCGTCTGTGACTTTCTAGAATAACTGTAATGAACAAACAACTTATATTTTACTTGATGTCAAAAAATTGTAATCACCCCGAGTAGGCTGAAAAAAGAATTGCAAAGCTTCTATATATTAAGCTGCTCATACAATACTAATACATCTCCACAATAAAATAAGCTGCTGTACCCTCTGGGCCTCATCTAAGTCTTACATTTTTGGTGTCTTAAAAAGGGAAATGGACTTTTCTATGTGTCCAGAGGCCACCCAGACACTAGAAGAAAGCCCAGAAGCAAATATACTCTGCTCTGAAACCCTGCTATTAACTTACTTTGATTAATAGTACCAGAGTTTCAGTAACATAAAGTGAATTTTAGGTTATTAAATAAAATCTCATCTCAAGCTACAGCATGTATTTTCTCAGAGTTGGTATATGCATAACCTTATTATTAAAAAACCTAATAGTCTCTCCAACTGTTAACCAAGCACAGCTCTATATGAAGGTAATAGGAAATGAGATTGTCCAAGAACTACATAATTTCACTTCAGATGTTAATTAAAAGAAATCACTAAAGCCACAAAGGTTCAAATCAATAAAAGAATAAAGGCCCACATTTAGGTGGGATCAAAATCCAAGGCTAAGGCCACACTAAATCTTAAAATTACCCTGCTGTGTTCCCAAGTGTTGAGACCTACAAATTGTAATGCCTTTGCTGGTGAAAGTCACAATCCAACATGCTTTTTGTGAATTTTTTTTTTAAGAATATGGCTGAGCTTTCATTAGGTCTGTGCAATTTACAGTTTTTAAGGGCAGATTTTAATTTTATGTGTGTCAATCACAAACCCATCCAATTGTCATGGAAACACAGAGCCATTCCACTGAAGAGTCAAATGATTAACTTGGCCGCTGGAACAAAAGTTTTATTGCTGCAATTTACTGAAACTGTTTAGTTTGCATATATTAAACTGAATGGAATGCGAGTAATGGCCATGCTGCTGGACACAGGGCTCTGCCAAGACTTTAATGGATTCGGTACTTATATTCTTTGTAGAAAACATGCATTATTCTGATTGTATTTAAGCTAGCAGGGTGTCGTAGGGTATACTTCAATTCTGTAAGACTCTCATGTTTTTGTCCACCTTCAAACATACCTAATTAGGTTAATTGGGTCAATTGATAATTTAAGGCATAAGTAAGGCATATCACGGTTAATGTACTGCTTGGACAAGTAAGTAATGTGGTTCTTATAATAGCAGTTAGTGTGACATCCCTGTATCTTTGACAGGTCATTTTCAAAGCACTCACAAGAGTTAGGTCACAATTGCTTTTTCAAATCAACACACACACTTACTTGGCTACCATTCCCCCAAAATCTGCGTTGTGATCTGTAATTACAGCTATCCTCATAACAGGATGCCTGCTGCCTCTGAGGTATTGCAACTTTCACAGACTGGGACATGAAGCAAAGAGAAACTCACACGCAACTTCAAGTTCTTTAAGTACCCAAATCCTCACTGATTGTTGAGGAGTTAGGAGTAATTCATCTAAAGTATAACAGAAAACCAAGTAATGTAGAAAACTTACAGGAAGGCTGTAAGTTTCTTTGTAGGTCTTCCCAGATCTTCCTATTTTTTCTTTCTGTTTCTGGGTCTTTCAGTTCTTACATTACTGCCCTGAACTCCAGCTATTCTTCCCCTTCTTACAAACATACGCACATCGGTTACATCTGCTGTTTTGCCATCCACGCTTTGATTAGGCTATCAGATTTTTCATTAATACCGTGAATAAATTACAGGAGTACATACTGTTTAGAAACTGATGGGCACATACTAGTCAGGAACTGAAATGAAAAAAGCAACGTTCCTTCTTTATTCACCATACAGCACATAGAAAACAGCAGGCATGCTCCTTGTTGCACGTGGGTAGCAAAGAGGATGTGTCTGTCTGCTGCAACACCACAGGAACCTTCAAAGCCTAAACAAATGTTTTTAGCCCCTGATAAAGAGGTCTGTAAAAGCAGTGAGCTGCTATCAAAAACCCACTCCCTTAGTAGGCTGCAGTTACTGACACTTTTCAAAGTAATTCAAAGCACAGATGTCAGAAGAATGTTTGGTCCTTAATAACTGTAATAACATAATCCTGCAAAAAATTATTTTGACTGGCTGTAAGCTCAGCTTCAAGAGCTCACTGTTGTAATGAGTACATATAACTAAATATATTAATTTTCATGCATATGTAATCTAGCTACAATGGAGAAACCACAAACACAGAATTCCAGCATTTCTTTTTACATCTTCATTTCCCAGCTGCACCTCAGTCCTCGTGAAAGACTTAAGAAGAGGAATTTGAAGCATGTGCAGTAACATTTATTCGTACATGTCAACAAGGTGGCATCCACTCCTCTCCCAAAATGTTAAGAGAACTGTATTATAGAGAAGACTGTATACAGTGGTAAAGAACATCTCCAGATTCCAGCATTATTGAACTGAAAGCATGAAATACATTAACCCCTTTTAACCCCTTTCTGAAATCTATTGGTCCGTTAACGCCAGAAGCAAAAAGACCAAGTGAAGTGATCTGACATCTAGCTACATTCCAAACTGACAATTCAGAAAAATAATTAATTCCCTGAATTCTTTGTCACAGTCCTCTTCACAACCTGCACAGGCTGCTGTCGGCAAAGTCAACTCTGAAGTTTCAAATCCCTATGAATACTTGAAATATTTTCTGATGTCAAAGAAAGAAGTATGCTGAATATACAATAAGCAGAAAAAATTTTTATAATTCCAGTCATGGGTAAGAACTTAATGAAACACCACCATTAACCTCATAATGCAAATATTTTACATTTATAGAGTTTTTTCAACTTGAGACTTAAACGCATTTTCCAAGGGAAGCAGAGTTATCACCAGTAAGACACACCAAACTGCATCTAAGGTGAATTGCACAGCAAAACTTGGGATTAAAACCAATTTTTTACTTTCAGATCCATATTCTTATTCTTTGATCATCATGCTGACTCCCAAGAATGGGGTAGCTCCAAAGGGAAGTGAAAAAATTCCATTAAAATTCAAACCTGTAGATAACAGCACATATTTCCACATGCAATTTGTGATTTCATACACACACAAACTGGCCCGTTCAAACATCTTTTGACATCCAGAGCCTCTGTGGAAATTTAGTAACTACAGTACTCATTAACTGTAGTTTCAATGCATGTGAGTGCCAAGAGATTGAAGCAGTACCCAGGCCCAGCTGCACGCAGTGGCTCAACAATGGAACTGAATTTTAACTTCTTCAATTTTAGCATAACTATGGCAGATATTCAGGTTTACACACAAATGATTATGCTTTAAATTATAGCAGTACTGCTAAACGCTTACGTAATTTTAGAAGAGAAATACATATTTTTCTATGTGCCTTTAAACTCAGCTTTTCACTTCAATGTATATAATAGTTGGGTTTTTTTAATTTATACATTAACTGAAATGATTTTTCATATCACAGAAATGAAAAAGATCACATCAGCTCATGTGCTGTAAAATTAGACAATCTTAACTGGCAATAAAAGAATTAGACTGCAGAAATTATCCAGGCTCAATCTGGAAAACAGGGAATAGAAGAAAAGGATGAAGATTTTGTCTATTGGAACTATGTAATGCAGCAGTGTGTAACTAAATCGATACTGTAGCCAGTACAGAAACAGGCATGGGTTGGTTTGGAGGGGTTTGGTTTGGGATTGTGGGGAGAGGGTGATGTTCCTTCAGGATTTTTTTTGGTCTAAGTTGACTGGTTTTTTTAAAAGTAAGTGACAGAAGAGTTTCATTTCCTGTCTGGAAAGCACACTGAAGCAGTAACAGAGAGAAGGTATGGTGTGTTGCTCTTCGCAACTAACTCAGCCACAGTATTTCCCCTCTGTTGATGTACCACCAGTACTTCATGCTACAAAACTACTTTGCAATAAAAATGACCATTTTTGTGTGTGTGTCCAGATAAGGATTTGATGAAAACAGTGGCAGTGATAAACTGCTGCCCACGTACATAATCAAGACAGTTGTTTCTAACGGTGGATCAGATACAGTCACTCTCTCAGTTACAGAAGGGGAATCTTGGAAGTAAAATAAAAGCAACCAAAAATGTCAAGCCATATCTGAAACTGTGAGACTTTGTAAAATCACAGTTAAATGGAAATAAATGAACTAATTTTAGGGGGTAGAGGGACACTTTTTCATGATTTAGAGAAAAATATCCCCAAGTAAATACCTGATGATTTTGTTTCCATTTCATTAAAGAGGATGCAGGTAAGTCAAATGAGGTAAACTGGGTACAGTGTTCATCCTGAATCCTATCTTGTAATATAAGTTACCCAGTCATAACTCTGAAATTTCCCCTGCCATAGGTTTACTAAGTTTTTACAATACACAAAGTATTGTAAAATTGTGTAACCTTCACATTATTCCTTCTCTGTACAAAACTGCTCTTCTGAGGTCAATTGAGAAAGAAATAAGATCATTAAAAAAAATCCTCTTTATCCAGAAAAACACGAACAAAGGTAAAAATGTCATTCCAAGTGCTGTGGCTTTTCTTGCAGTTAATTATACCAATTTACTCAGAATCACTCACCATAAGCAACCATTGGACTTGAATTTCTCCACTCCATGAATACACACACTGCCCAGGACAACAGGTACTAGTGACGATTCTAATTACATGGGGAACTATTCCCCTTCGTACTTGAAATTTATAAAGAAATCTCTAGACTGTGTCAAAAACTACTTTGAAGAACAAAGCTATGACAGTCAACATGTTTTATTAAATAGTGGGAAAATAATGGCTGCAGAACTGCACCCTGTACTCATGCCGCTAGTCCTACTGGAGCTGGGATGTTGGCCACATGAGTGCTACTGCCCTGAAGCCACGGTTTGGGGGGTGTGAAATTTCATGCTACAATATCTAAAAATACGTAGAAGCTGGAACAAGTTCAACATCGCTGCAAGTCTACAGCAGTATAAGAATGGCCTTAAATATTTCAGCTATTCCAGTACTCCGGACTCAGTGGCCAATAGCTGATGCCAAGGAAAAGTACAAAGAGAGACAAACTCACAGGAGTGCTTTCTCAGGATAACGTTACACCGAGAAAGAATGTGGGCTGCCACTCTGGAGAGCAAATCTACACGTTCTGCAGCAGAACCATTCATAGTACAGCCCAAATACTACAGAACTGCAGAGGAAGAACTTCCTGAACTCCTTACAAACTGGTGCAATACAGTGGTTTGCCATCAGATCACATGGAATCTTTCAGTCCAAGGATCTCTTTTGCAAGGCAAGGCAGGAAATGATACAACCCACGAAGGATTGCACATTACAAATCTGGGGGATGCTTCCAAACACTTGAGCATGGAAGGTATTAGCTCTCTGCACATTTCCTCTCCTGCATTATACTCATTTTCTCATGGAGAAACTGGCAAAATAACTTCAGGTTTATCCTTCCTCCCTTCCACCTTCCACCACAATGCTGAGCCCAGGCCTCCCTCTTCTTTTTCTTCTTAATCTTCTCAGTATTGTGTCACAATCTCCCTTGACAACCCGAGAATCACAGAGTTTTTTAGGAGAAACTTGAGGCGCATTTTGGAGTATACTGTATTTTTAGTAAGCTAAACAAAGATAAGCCATATGGTCCTGCATTTTAATGTGATGTAATCTAAAACTACTTTTTATTTTTATTTATTTTTTACAAGCTAAGACAGTACTAGTCTTTACAGTACTTTGCACTTCAGATGGGTCTTCTAAAGCTGTCTGTTTTGCCTGCAACCAACTTTTGATAATTTATTCTGGATGTTCTCCAGGACAAGAAAGAAATCTGCACTGCAATCTGAGACATCACCTGGGACTTTCAGAAGGCAACAGAAACAAAGTTTTTGCTGCACACTTCACCCTGGATGAAACTTTTGCTAAGGTGCTCCCCTCTAATGTCTCTATATTGAACAGAGTCGTCCTGCTTTTGTAAATGCAGAAGAACTAAGACTAATGGACAACATAAGTTTGGATGTCAACTCATAGCCTTCATGGCAACTTCAAAATATTAAACAGTCAGTTATACCACTGTCTAAGACCTAAAAGCAGCAGTGATCCATGACTAGGCATCAGAGGTGCTACAAAACAGCAACAACCAAAACAAAAGAAAAAAAACCCCAAACAATTAAAACCAACCAAACAAAAACCCCCAAAAACCAAAACAAAAACCAACGAAACAAACAAAAAACCCAAACCCAATAAACAAAAAACTCCCCACCAAACAAACAAGGAAAAAAAACCCAAAAACACCTAAAATTCTTCTAGCACTTTTTGGAGCATTCCATAAAAATTTCAAATCTTCATACCTATTTTTAAAAAACAGAATGACTGAAGGGGGTTTAAAAAACAAAAAACAACGACAACAAAAAACCAAAACAAATCACATCATGATTTTTGTGTGCTAAATCACTTCTTTTTTCAATATATGTAATATATGTCCATCTTAGGCAGTGTCCAAGTGGTTCAAACAGGGTAATGTTTGAAAAACTACAAACCTTTGTTCCCTCTTTGCCTGTCATTTAAAACTTTGCTTGCTAATAGTTTATTCTGACTCTCTAAAACTGGGATAATTCAGAAATTTTATGTAACAGTCCTTGCAAAATCTTGTTTGATAGACAGTACTTTGAAGATACAGAAAACCCCAAATACTACTTAACCACTAGAATTGTCTAGTAGTGAATAAGCTATTGCTGTAGAAATAAGCAGCAAACGCCTGAAGCAGAATTTCACTTGTTTGGATTGTTTGCTAGAGAGATTTAATGGTCAGACCAGCGGGTTATTCTGCTGATCTCACTGCCTGTACTCTGTTTCCACTCCCAGATGAATCAATGACATTTAAATCTTGTTACCTGCCTCTGTGGCTTCAGAACATCTGACTGCGCAAATTATTATTTTATCCCTTTTCATTTGGTAGGCTAGCTGTGTTATGCACAATATTGTCATAAAGAGATATTATCTCCTCTTTCAGCAATTCAGTGCATCTTATAATTAAGAATTATTAATATCCCTGTACCTGTCAAGCAATTAACCTAACACAACACAAATGAAATTTCATCTGCCGGGAACCCCGTTAAGATAGACTACAATCAAGATTAAAAACTCTTGCAGCTCATTTTAAGGCTTCTCTTATATGGTGGTCACTTAACATTTTTTTGGGCAAAATGCCACGAGGAATGTCAGCCTGTAAGAGCAAGCACCCTATCTTAGAAACTGGAAGTGTCAAGCCTTTCTTTGGAGCAGTGCCTGAAAGTGCTGCAGCTCTGGAGTTGCCCAGGGGTGTGTGGCTGGCAGCAGGCAGGGCAGCAGTGGGAGATGCTGCCTGCTCTGGAGAACACATGCCATCTCCTGGCAGATCCAGGCAGTGTTCTAGGGGGGCTGGGGCCTGCCTGGAGGGAGAAAAACTAGTCCCTCTGCTAGTAGTATCAATGCACATTGCTAGAGGATGTTTATTATTAGTTTCCTAGTAAATATTACCGTGTGACGAACTGATCTTAGTGTTGTAGAAAACACACTGAATAGAGAAACTCCAAATCACCTGGCATTTTTGAAATAGGTCTGGCCTAGAGCACATATGGGAAAATCATAGGAGAGCTAGAAGGTATTAGTCTTAGTCATCAAAATGTCCATTAGAGGACCAAGACAGAGGAATAAACCACTTTGTCTTTGGTTTTAATATCTTTAGTTAATGATGGTGTCCACAGAGTTCATATCCCCACTCCGCTGAAGCAGCAAAGTAAGATTTTTATATTATTTAATACAGTATTCATCCAGCATGAATTTCATGGAGACAGCCCTTCATTTCTCTACAAAATTCTGCCACTCATGAGCAGACAGAAAAGCAAAAGCAGGTTAGGACAGGAGGGATGCTGTTTAATATTAAACAGCATAGGTTTAATCAATTAATGCCTTGAAGTAGGTTCCACTGAGCAGCCCAGTAAATCTCGGTAGAGCTGCTTTGCAACTACCCTCCTCTGAGAAATGGACTCTCAGAGCATCAGCAGAACTTTTATTATGCTTTTTAACCTTATAATTACAGCAGTTTTAGAGTAATTGCCTCAAAATATTTTATGGGACTATTTATACAATTTAATCATTCTCAATAGTTTTCATGCTATTTCCACTTCCTTAAGTATCAAGGCAAACAATTTTTCCAAAAGAATGTTTACAGAAATGCTAACACTAAGTAAATATTAAAAATATAGTTGAAAAGGAAGTTTTGAATCATTAACAAATTACATATGGTGCATGAAAAATGAGAGCAGCTTGAATTCTGAATATTAAAAATAGGTTGTGATTATGGAATAGAAATAGACGCTAAGAAAAGAGAAATTGATACAGGTAAATAAGCACTATTTGTGCTTATAATTTTAAAAGTAATGTCCCACCACTGCTAAGAAATATCTAAGGCAGAGAGATCATACTGGTTTGCGAAATACTGGACTTTGATAAAATAATATGAAGACACCCTCTAGAAGAAATAAAGGAATGAAAGTCCTCAGACAAAGGACAGATGCATTTCTGTCTCCTTCTGATCATATTGCTGCATAAAATGCTTTTCAGTGCCAAAAATGGTGCGATTCACTCTAATCTGATAATGAAATCTTAATACCCAGAACCAATAGCTTTGCTTGAGTCAGGAAGTAAGACATCGGCAGAATGACCTGTGTCTGGACTAATGAGGAAGGAGTGGCTTTGAGGTTTCTAAGATTTCTCTGAAGATTAAAGCACAGACTTTAGCAAAGAGATCCAAGGCAAGATTTCTCAAGATCTCTACAAGTGGAAGTAAAGGGAATAGACAAAATATGAAACACACGTTGCAAGTATAACAGAAAAAAAAATATCTATTTCTGTATTGGTTGCACCACTTGGCAATATTTTAAGACTAAATTTTCTTCCATCAGGTGCAGGAACTCTAAACTGTCATGATTTCTACCTATCAAGTCCCTCTTATTTCCCCTCTCCTGCATCCTTTCTGCATTTTCCCAAGGACGTTGCCCATGTTTGCACATTTCCCCATATGGAATTACAGCAAGTAAACAGAAAGGGGAAATTAATCCACTGCTTCAGAGGGACACATTGCTCTGAGATCAGCTTCTGGTAGATGCCGGAACACTGTTCACTCAACACACAGGAAGCATCACTGTTAAGACACAATAATGCTTCATTATGTTTGAAGAGTTATGGCTTTTTCGAACCAACGCAATTCTTGTTCTGTGTTCCTTTTACCCTCCTTGTACTTTCCACAGAGCACCAGAACTAAGTAACATTTTGGTTAGAGGAGTTTTCTTGTTTCAAACTATTTTCAGGTTCTGTACCACCCAACCATTTCACCAGATCACTGGAGGATTACAATCCTTTCCCCAGCTTAACTTCCCCAAGGAAAAATGAAAATGACAAAACGTTCCCTGCCTCATCTGTTCCCCTTTGGTGCAGAGCTCTACAGCTAAAACGCTTGTCAGAGCCAAAAGCTTGGGCATGACTGAACTTAAAGCAAGCCAAACATCAATTGTTTTGATTTATAGACCCAGGAGACCAAGTCAATCACAAAAGACTAAAATAAAATTAATTTGCCATTCAGAGCTGTCCGGAAGACATGCCTAGTCTGAAATAAATATATATATATATATATATATTAAAAATCAGTACTAAGTAGGTTATGTAATTGCTTCCCTTGGACAAAATGGCTTAAAATTCTATCTTGTAGTGGTCATATATCCAGAACATCCCATCCCTTGCTCCATCCAGGCATTAAATCTAGGATTTTTTCCCCCATGTCACACCATCGAGTACTACTGACTTAGATGAACAGTGAATGTACAGCGTCTCAAGCTGTACCAGATTTATGATATTCCTGTGAGTGGACTGACTATCCCTGGCATCTGTTTGGGAGGCACAGCATAAGGCAAGTTCATCGGTTCAAGCCTCACTTATAAATAGATGCTGCAGATGCATTTCAGAGTAGATATTGTAGACTTTTTATTTTCCATTTCAGAACTTTGCATCTTTAAGGTAACGCACAGCCATAAATACAGAACATTAACATAAGAGCTTAAAAGATGCAATCTGGTATATCTGAAACTACACAAGACTTAGCAGTTTTATGACAGGTTGTTCGATTCAACAGCAGGTTAACACACACTGCCTGATTTTAATTTCTGCAATATGTTGGATGTTAAGTTCATGTGGCATGTAGATCAAAAGGTAAACTGTTAAGAATGAGTAGTTATTGTCAGACAAATATGCAGTGCAGCACAACTGGCAGTCTTCCCATTAGCAAAGTCACTTGGGAAGGGGTGTCTAGCATTCCTGCCACAGGCTTCCAGGTATCAGCCACTCAGGCAGGTCCCTACATCACAAACAACAAATTCACTTCCCAAAACTAAACGGTCTCATAAATTCCAGTCATTCAATATTGTAAATATATTTCTGTGGCTTAGATTGTGGCAACAAGAAATGAAGCAAGCTGGAAGAGAAGGCTAATCATAAAAGGTAAAGTTCCCTTCTATACTGAAATCTTTTTGTTATGAGTAATGGACTCAGAAAGGAAGGACAACCATTGATGTATCACTCATAGAATGAAAACTTAATCATTTGCTGAGGTCATTTAGTCTGTCAATAGTAAAAGATTTGAAAGCTTCTAATTTAGTTCTTCACAAGAGAAGTTCCCTACTGTTAACAACTTCACAATGAATTTTCAGCATTTAACTTCAAATGCAAATCAGTGCTGTAGCTTAACACTTCTGCATCAGGTACCAAGTCAAACACAAAGCTTGACATCTGGACAGAAAGCATCATCAGCTATTTACAGTTTAGATGTTTTCTTTGTACAGATAATAAAATCAAGTACATATCTTCATCCAGCAACACAAGTTTGATTCCAGAAATATCTTAAATATTAGTTTATGCACTCAGTGGAGTTCTGCTCCAGACAATGTCTACATCAATCTAAACCAAGTATCCTGTTTATAGACAGTATTTTAGGGGCCTTTTGCTTCTGTCTTAGTAGGTGTGATGAGAACAGTGGCCACAATGATATTTAAAAGCAAAAAAATACAGGTAGGTTTCTGCAGTGACACAGAATGCAATCAATCCTGCTAGCACCTTACACCTGCTAAGTTCACTGTGTCCATAAAATGTATTACTATGTCTTAGAAACATTCATATTCTTGGCTGCTTACTCTCCTATAAACCAGTAGAGCGGAATTGCTCTCCTGAGATTCATAAACAGATTTTGATTTCATCCAGGAAAACCTCCATCTTTCTCCTTGCAACAGAAAGTTCTCTGACTTCAACCTGTTGTTCTTCACAGCTTCAATATAACCGTATGATTCATGGCTTTCTGGATGGTGCAGTAAGTTTACATCACTAGACACCCAAAAAAGCCCCAAACCCACTGCAAATAAGGTTTTCTGAGAGCTATTTACAGCTTGTAAGACAAAAGAAATTAAGATACATTTACATAAACAAGTGTATCTTTTCCTTCTTTCTTATGGGTTCCACTCTGTATATTCTATGCTTTTGTACAATGCCAGTTCCATTAAGCCCTGACTCAAAGTGAATACCTTCTAATAGCCAACGAAATCAGCCCTGCCTATGCTCTGGGAGATTTGCCAAAGAAAAACAAGCTCCATGGTAAAGGTCATTGGGAATAAGGGATAGTCTTCACTCTGTGCTGACTACAGAGACTTATCTACTTCTTTTGGTAGGAAGTATGCAGGTAGGGGACAAGTACGCATTAGTTCCAGAATCTTCCATTCCTGCTTTTCTAAGGATATTCAGAGAAACATCCTTTTGACCTGCTTTTCTTCTGTTTTTGATGTCATGTGCTACAAACCCCAGCATTATGCTTACTAGGACAAATCTATTGTACTGTGCTGGAAATCCTCTCTAATAGTGTGGGGGATGCTAGCAGTTAAGGGCAGTAAGTCAGTTGGCTGCTGTTATCATCAATCAAGCATGAAGGCTCTGCTATTCTGCAGCCTGAATTCTTTATCTAACTGATTAGTCATACAGGCCAACTGTATTACAGTATTGCTTCCCAACTCCCACTACAGAACTCCTCCATTTGGTGTGTTAAAAACCTCAGCTGATGAGCTCAATGTTGCATGAAACATGCTTTGGAGAGGAAGATGAGGAAGCAAGGCAACACAGGACAGAGAGGAGGAGATACAACCCTCTTATCCCCACAGATCTTCACACAAAAAGGAAGTCCGTGAAAGCTTGCAAATCAATTCAAAAGCAAAACAAGCCACGAGGACAAACACCAGAAAGCTATTTTAAGGTTCAGAGTGAATTAAATATGCAAAGAAATTAAGCATAGCAAGGAAACAATCTCACTGGCAGAATTCACATTTCTTTTCCTGTTTGTTAGACAACTGAGAAAGGCGTTTCAAAAGAAGTGTATCAGTAGCATAAGTAGGTTGAATTTGCTCTTTGCTATGCTGAGGGAGGTTTTCCATTTCAATAGTCCTCCTAAGAGAAAGAAACAGACCCCTTAAAAAACATTCCCCTGTTATTTTCTCAATCACATTCTGTACTGTTTCACATAGAGGCCTTATGTCAAAGGTGGCCTATTTTGACTCCATAGAAAATTTACTACTCAGCTATTTCTCTCGTCCAAGAAAAAGAAAAACACCTTGCTCAAGAATCCGATCTCTGGACCGCAATCTATTTCACTCTTGTCCCATACGCCCCTCCACATGCACGCATGCCTGCTTGCCAGTAAAGCATTAATTCAGGGACTTGACAAGAAGCTATCGTGTTTTAGCCCAGAATCATCCTTCTTTCTGCTTCCCTGACCTACACAAACCTATTTTATATGCTCATGCAGTTTCTACAGCATTTTTCTTTTTCCAGTGAAAGTCACACTTGGTTACAAAAACCTTTGAACATAAAGTTCGAGCATTTCACAGCCAACAACTTAATCTAAAAGGATAAGCATTTACCATAATGATGTCCACATTGTACACCAGACAGGCAGTAAAATAAGATGCTTTACCCGTAAACGTCTACCTTTGGATAAATGTCTCTCATCTTAAACCCTTGCCAAGCAAATTCATTTTTTTTTTTGATTTCAAATTACATCCATCTTGTCTTAAAAGCAGAGCTACCAAACCAAAGACGTCCTTTTGTTTCCTTTCCTTCCAGCACCTGGCACCACTCTCCTCAGAGCATTCACATTCACATACCCTGGAAGTCCCAGTCACTTCTCCATAAACAGTTGTACCCTAAGTGACTCTCAAAGAGATTTTCTCTTCAATGCAAGGTATAGTGAGACAGATGCTATACACTACACCAAGTATCTCTTCCGCTGTTTAAAATATTCCATTCTCACCATACCTGCTGGTTTCAATATTCAGAAGTTAAAGCACTGCTGAGCAGGCACCCAGTGGGATTTCAGAGCAGAATGTACAGAGGAATTACTTAAAAAAAAAAAAAAAAAAAAGCAGCCTGCAATGACAGTGTCCTGCAGTCAGAAAATGCTCCAGTTGCAAAGCCCCCTCCCACCAAATGCTGAGGATATCAAAGGAACAACAAAAACCACAGACGAGCCTGCCCTTCCCATCCTGGACAGGTAAACCGTGTTAACAGAATTGACTACAGCACGTGCCAGATAAATAAAACCAAATCCAGGTACAGTCACTATCAACACGCAAGACAAATAAACAAGCATGCTCTATATGTGAATATTCAGCAGTAGATTGCTCTGTAGTCTTCAACCACACATTGATATAAACACAACTGCTAAAGAGAAATAGGAATATTGTACTTTTAATATGCATCCACACAGACCTAGCCACAACCATCATCACAGCTAGGTTTTTCTCTAGTGAGTTTCTTGGGAAAAGACTGACTTAATTTTCCTCATTTGTACTGTGCCAAGTACTGTAGGGTCTTAGTCCCAGCTGAGCCCTCCAGGCACTGTCACAATGTAGTCACCACACAAGCAAATTGATGTGGTCAATGCAAAATTCCTCAGTTTTCCTAGGCAGCCTGAATGAAGTGAGGATAAAGCAGTACAACAGTGGTAAACATGACTTGATTGTACTTCTACAACAAAGCTGCTTATTCCTCCTTTTTACTCCTTATTCCTCCATTCCCTCTCCTGCTTCTGTTACCATCTCTACCTGCAGATATAGTTTACACACATTTATTATTTGCTCCAAAAGTTGCTTAGCTTATCCCAGAATAGCATAAAATTAGAACTATGTACAGTGGGACAGAGTTAAAATGACCCTTTTTGTTTCTTCTTTTTTTTTTTTTTTTTTTTTTTTTGCTAGCCTAGCTGAATAAGAAGACTGAAACATTTATATTTTAGCCAGTAATGACAGGATAGGCGTCAGACGTAACCCAAAAAAGTTCCACTGGAGATCTCTGCCTCTTGTATCCCTGTTAAATTTATTCATATTTGATTCCACCCTCAGAAAGCCAGTCCTCTTCCGTCTTTTATTGTTTATATTAGATATAGTGAGTCATGGAAATAAAGTGACATGAAACCACAATTACACTAAAGAAATCATCCCACATCTTTTCAGATTCTCTTTTCTGCTATTTCCATAGCAAGCCGCCTATTGAGTCTGTGAGATTGATTACCCAAGCAAGGGCTAAGCGCTTATTCTTGACTCCAGTTATTTAGCTGCTCACATTCTCATCTTGGCACACCAATTTAGAGGAAACAGATGCATTATCCGTCAGTTACAGAATCTGAATGAGTGTATACAAGACTATCTATCTGACCTGTGCCTATAAACAACAAAGTGACAGTAATGCTAAGCAAAGATAATAATCTAAAAGTACCATTAGTTTCCTTTTCTCTGTTTGCAGAAGTTAAGAATACCCCAGAACAGATGTCTGTCTCTCTGCATGTAAGAGGTCGAGGGCAATCAAATGCCTAGCTTAAGCACCTCAAGCACTAGGAACACAGAACAGAACACCTCCTGAAAACTGAAATTGCTGTTTGAAGTATCAGGTTGGCCATACACTACTAAAAGAAGGAACACATGCTATAAGAAAGAACACATCTTGCTTGGCAGTTTAGTGATGATTACTTTTTCCAATTAAACACTATTTCTAATCTAGTCTGCCTACTATGGCAAAAGAGAAGAGAAAGATGACTAGTACTTTTGGTGACTAAATGAATGAATTGGGTTGCTGCGCAGCTGACAGAGGAACTTCTCTTTCACAAGTAAGATCCTTCTGCAATACTCCCGATTTGGAAATCAGTATTAAGTACTCTATTCATATTCTTTTCTGCACTACAAAATGGGTCAAGTACATGAGATGCAGACCCAAATATTCTACACATTTAAAAAGAATGCCAGATTTAACATAGCAACGTGCATGCAACAGCTTACACGCTTTCACTTGGCCACACAGATAAAAATTCTGTCAAGTGAAAACCCATTAGAATCATAAAATCACAGAATCATTTAGGTAGGAAAAGATCCTGAAGGGTATCAAGTACAAATGTAAACATAACACTGCCAAGTCCACCACTAAACCACGTCCTTAAGTGCCACATCTACGCATCTTTTTAATTCCTCCAGGGATGGTGACTCAACCACTTCCTTGGGCAGGCTGTTCCAGTGCTTTATAACCCTTTCAGTGAAGATTTTTTTTCCTAACATCCAGCCTAAACATCCCCTGATACAACTTGAGGCCATTTCTTCTTGTCCTACCGCTTGTTACTTGGGCAAAGAGACCAACCCCCCACCTCATTACAACCTCCTTTCTAGTAGTTGTAGAGAGCAATAAGGTCTCCCCAGAGCCTCCTTTGCTCCAGGCTAAACAACCCCAGGTCCCTCAGCTGCTTCCCACACGACCCTTCGCCAGCCAGTATTTGAAAGTTATTCTGCATGGCCAGTAAAAATGCAGGTGAGCTCTCCCTTCCTTTGCTCATCCAGCTGCCCCAAGTGGTATCAAAAAAATCTGGACCCATCTTTGATATACTTCAAACTACTTATAATATCAATATCAAGCAAATGTCGGGTCACAACTGTCCAACATTTGCCATTCTTAATTTCAGCTAACCTCAAAGTCACCATGGATTAACTGTATCTTCACCAGCAAAAGAGCAGAGTTGCCTTATAATGTCCTATATACTTAATACATTAAAATGTATAGCTTTCAGAAAATGTATGCCCAGCTAGTAAACAACTCTTTTTATCCTATAAAGCAGAAATTATTACTGTGCATATCTTTCATCAAACACATTAATGTTGTGATTAGAAATAAAGAGATGACTTTAATTTTTGCAAATGCAGACAGGTGCTCTGCATAGAGTCCATCTACAGTAATCTCAACTGCAAATGTCATCGTGCCCCATGCATTCTGCATGCATCAGCTTCACTAGCAACTGATCTCAATTATTTCTTTTAACTTGAACTAGTATCTCTATTCATCATTATTCAAATTATTTTTTATTTTAGAGTGATTCTACTTCTCACTCTTGCATGTTTTTTTAAATGACCCTAAGATAAAGATTTTAAAATGAAAAGTAAAAAAAAGGCCTACTCTACATTTATAATACTTTTTAGCTATCATGTCATGAAAAACTCCTCATTTTTTTTTTTTTACACATACCAGTTTGCAATAATTTTACTTGCTATTTATCAGTGTGTGTGTGTGATCCAAAACCTTTCGACTGGAAATTCTATTCCCAGAAGCCACAGCCCCTGCCTTGGCAATGGTAATAATCACAACTTACTGCCACGGTAACTATCATACCAAATATTAGTCTTGTGTTTCAAGACTAAAAGTATTTACATTTGCACTGTTTGTTAGCTATGGTGAGTGCTCAGTATTTGAAGATGGGTTTTTTCCTCTTTGTTTAGCTCAAGCTAAGAGGGTGACAGTCTATGGTTTATGACTGAGTCAAACCTAACAAAGCTTCTAACTACTCACCTATGCCCATTCTTATAAGGATGTCATAAAAGATTTAAAGACACTGATTTGAGCAGGGTTTGGACCAAATGAGCTGCAGAAGTCCCTTCCAACATAAATTATTCAGTGATTCTAAGACAAAACACACTCTGGTTTCCAAAGCCTTCAAAAAGGACCCACACCTTTAGGCTTTATTCCTCTGAATTTTCAGGAGGTCAAATGCTGACAGAAATCAGGCATTAGCAATTCCTTTGAAGTCAATGGAAATTACGGCCCCTCACCTCTTCAGTGGGTTTTGGCTTTGAGATTTTAGTGACTACTAACAGGAAGAGAAACTTTGGTGTAAAAATATTGGCGTAACTTCTTTTTCTCTATCCCTCCCACCCCAGCATGTATCCATGCACACAGTCCCCATCCCCAAAGCAGATACGCTTTTTCACCCTACTGATCTGCCTTACTAACACCGCTTCCTTTTACTAATAACCAGTAGAATCAGAGCACAGAAACATGACAGGCAACTCTTAAAGGCTGACTGGCTTACCTTGACATCACTCCATGTTCCTATCCACCTACAAAGCCCAGAGTTACTAATCACAGGCTAATCTCAAAGCTACATACCTTTATGGAAAAGGGCTAGTACACTCTATTAATTAGAGTTTTATCAGGAGACTGTGAATGGTTTTATTTGGAACTAGCACAAGTACTGAGCTTTTTAAATGTCAAAGACAGAAAGAGCTCCCCCTGCTTTTCAATATATAACATTTGCTGTTGTGAAGCTTTATTTTAAAGACAGATATGTAAAGGCAAAATTGGATAAAAAGCAGTTTCAGCACTGTTAATTCTATGCCCGAGCTGCATAAAATCCGAGCTGATCGTTCCAAATTAACTTACCTTGCTGCAAAAGCAGCATATGATAGTTAATACAACACATCAATCAGGAGGAGTCCTGCCCGATACCTTTTAACTGATATGCCAACATGTAATTAACTTAAATCTGTTTGCAAGTCTCAAAGCACAGTATGTACTTCCAAAGTATTTTTGCAATTACAGTGCACAAATAACACATTCTAGTTCCCTCTCCACTGCCATCCTTTATCAGATTTCTATATGGAAATTCCATCCAGAGTGAACAGTGCTCCACACTGGCCATGGCACAATACCCTCACGGTTACCACTGCCTGTAGCTGCAAGGGATGGAGATGGGAAAAGTCTATTCAAAATAATTATAGCCTTAATAGAGGCAACAAAAGATCCTCTCTCTCTCTCTGAACTTGCTAGGATGTGCATCACTGAGACAAAGAGTATGTTGCCATCCTCTCAGACAAATTACTCTCATGAAAGAACATCGCTGCTTTGGAAACTCCATTGGAGAATGTAGTTAATCTCTGGCTCTCACTTAGGGGTTGTTTATATGCTCAGGACAGGACTTAATGTTAATTTCTTTGAAACATTTTGTTCTTTGTTACAAAACACGTAAGAGATCAACTTCATTCATTACTTATAATCGTACCATCTGTTGTGACGTAAGAAATAGAATTTGAAAACAAATTGCAAAAGGTCCATTCTGCTGCTGTTTCTTTAAGTACTCCAGGCTAGACAGAAAAAACACAGTGTGGCTTCTTGCAGCTAAATTCCTCTGAATCACAGAAGGAGGATGAACTTTGTATCTGATTATGCGAGTTTTTATCACTGGCACCATTACAGATTACCTTTATGGCTTCATTTTTATTTTAGTACCTTAGTTTTATTTGTGAAATGAGAACACGGCCCTTAGAGGTCTAGCTCAACTGTGTAAATGTAGTTAGAACCTGAGTTCATTTTGATTTCTATTGCAGATAATTATTCTTTAAAATATGATACTTCCTACTTTCCTGAAATAACTAAGAGTAAAGAAGCTAACAAGCCAATAATGGCGCTAAAGCTCTGGGTATGCACCAGACCCCAACCATTATTTGCTCTTGAGTGTACTACAAAATCAAATAGTCTTCTGACCATACCATGAAATGGCAAAGTTCTAACATCACATTGATTTACTTATTCAATAATAATACAATCAATAGACAAACAAAATGTTACTGCTTCTCTTGTTTCCAAGAAAGGAAACACAGGAAGTAATTGCCAATGACCTCATTAGTCATGTTTAGCTACAGTCCTTTAGCTACAGCCCTAAACAATCAGCAGAGGCAGTAAATAACCGTTTTTTGGTCATTATCTATGAGTGGGAAAAAAATGTATACACCTACAGCAAGTTCTGGAACAAGCTTTCAAACCCTAGTTTTTGAATCAATAAAGGTAATTAAAACAATAAAATAAAACAAAAACCAACCCAACCCAGCAAAACAACACAATATGGATCTGGGAAAAATGTCAAGTGCTTTCTTTGTATTTTCAGTGCATAATTAATGTCATGCAGAACCTCCTCTGCAGCTGGGATACACTGCGACATCTCTGAAGGGGTAATCATGGGAATTGAGGTTTTTATTAAGTCTGTTTAAGAAGTATTGTAATGAAACAAGGAAATTTAAAGGTTGAAGGATCTGAACATGAATTAAACATTACCCTTAACTCTGATGTAAAATAAAAATGTTCGTGCTGTTGATTTCACCTACTACTGCATGGAAGGTGAAGGCTGAACGTGTATTGTTCTTGGGTTTATTTGGCTGAAAGTCTTGAATCAACAGATATCCCTACCCCCATGTACAATGCTCATTTGTTAAGCTCCCGTACCAATTCACACTGCTTTCATGGGCACGGCTTATACTGACGTGATGGAGGAAACTGTTCTGACAGACCTCATTGCAGAATGTCCACCTGAATGCTTCACTAGTTCACATTCTTCTATCACCCTCATAGTGATTTCATGCTTTCAAATAAGCAATTCTTTAATCCTCCCAAACACAATCACTTCCATTTTCACTTGCCTATTTCAGACCTACACAAACAGGGGAAAGTAGAGCTTGTGACCTCCTGACCAGTAGATAATGCATGAATCTATGATCAGGGTTTGTGTTATACCACAATACAGTTACCAGCATAACAATGTTAGTTATTCCCCAGCATTTGTATGTCAGTGTAAATTCGCTACAGAGTATTTTAGTTTGATCTATTCTTTTCCAGTTATATAATTTTCTATTAAAGCAAGATTTTCTTTCAGATATAAATAAAGTTATGTTCTCAGGTAGTTGGGTTCAGATGAGAGGCACCTCAAGCTTCAGATGCTTTAGGACAGATGAGATAGTAGTACACCAAATGGAGCTGAAATTCCTTTTTAGACTACCCCAGAGGAAACCGATGAAGCCAAACAGAGATCCCGTGAGATCTGAATGGTCAGTAGACCCGGTCAAAAAGAACAGTTCTACAGCCTATGTGAGATCAACTCATCAAGAATGTGCATTGCATTTCTAAACCAAGGCATTCATGTTAACAGTCCTTTCAACCATTTGCCTTTAAGACTGTAGAATCATAAGGCTCATGAAGGATGAAAGGCAAGGACACATACACAGTCTGTAAATGACAATAGGAGGAAGCAGTCAATGTATTCATACAGTGATCTAAATCACAGCCAAGCCTGCGGACACTGTAAGTCACTAATGACTTATGGGGATAGGAAGAAGACACCCTGATAAAAATCTTAAGCGGCAATAGCCAGGATGTACTGAGATGATAGGGAAAATATAAGACAAATTGCAATCACATCTT
>WTSP01022414.1:0-44814 GCA_025331215.1 Actenoides lindsayi | reverse complement strand
ATAAAAATCTTAAGCGGCAATAGCCAGGATGTACTGAGATGATAGGGAAAATATAAGACAAATTGCAATCACATCTTGCTTCAATAGCCTGTTTCTCAGCAGAAGAGACCCCTTTTGCCCTTCTTTCCTCACTCCTCAACACTTCTAAATGTCCTACAGCTCCCCTTGGGAGCCCTGTGTTACACGACTCCCTCTACCATCCCTAAGGCAGATGGTATTCCCTTCCTACATCCATCAAAACCATGCCTGCAGGGAAATGCTTCTGAGGGACAGATAGCACTTCCCAGCTTTTCTTGGAGCTAGCAACTGGCTCTACACCAAGAATATATTCTTTTGATTAAGAGAAAAACTCTGATACTGAGCTGACCAGGTTTTGGTTTTTTCCTCTGGTGTATCGTTATAACTGGAGATAGACAACTATTTCAAAGACGCATAGAAACAATTATGTGCTTGGTATGCAAGTCCCAGAAGCACCTATTGCTATAATTTCATCATGTTATCAGCTTTTACTTTAACAAGGCCTTGAGTTAGAGGAAGGATGAAAAAATAAATAAGTAACAAATCAATCAATCCATCAATAAGAGTCATGGAAACTCTGCTATGTCCAGATGAAGTACTGGATTTGACTGGCAGCAGATGTCATACCAATTAAATAATAAAACACTACATATTAAACACAGTCTGTGGCCTACACCAGGGTCATTGTTCTGCTTATGTTTAATTCTATGGAATCACTCATTTTCAAGTGTGACCTTTGGAATATATATTTCACCCGAAACACAGAGAAGGTGGCTGTGCACACAGGTAGGAGTCTGCAATCAGTAGCAGTGATTTCCTAGGTATGTGAAGAGCTAGAATTATGGCCAAAATGGAAAAACATCACAAATTTTTAGGGAGTATTTAATTCTTGGTAAACCCCTCCATTTTTCAGTAGATGCACCTGTATTTCCCAAGTTCTAGATCTTCAATGAAAGAAAAAAGAAAAAAAATAAATAAATTCACTGTGATCCCCACAGCTGACAATTGTTGTACATGCAGTACCAGGAAGAGTGAAGGAAGGAGATAACTATAGGTAGATTCAAGCGAAAAAAAAGGGAGAGGACTTATATTTCCTTCCATTTTTTTTAAAGACATTGGCAGGACTGATCAAAACCTCCAAATTTTACCTTCTTGCAAGTATTTTCTTCCCATGCCTACATTTACTACGGAGAAGTTAATAAAAAGTAAGCCTACAGAACACAGAGATGTACATAAAGCCCCTGCATTCCCTCTGCACTCACATCCGTGCTGTTTTCCTGAGGACAGTCTTTGCCCATGCTCAAGCCACCTGGAAGCCACCTGGCCATAACTGTGAATCCACACGAAAGCCTGGCTTCAGCTGCTCTTGGGAAGCCACATTAGCAAGGCTCAGTGCCATGCTAAACGTGTCTGCAAAGATGTTCCAGATCAGAACTGGTGCCACCCAGCCGGCTTTGCCATAAAAACAACCCAGAGACTTGCCTTGAGAAGCTTGTGCAGCAAGCAGTGTGCTGCTAATGTTACAGATTATGACCATGCACAAAACAAGCTACAAATAAAAGCCATGTTAATTTTGAGCCCCATGCTTGTTTCAGTACAACATCGGTATACGACTAATTTCAAGCTCTACTGGAAACACAGGAAAATCACAAGCCCTTCTGACAAGCAGAACAAAGCAGAGGCTTGGCCCTCCAAAGAGGTTCTGAATATGCATGTTTCAAGAGTCTCTATGAGGCAATAAGGTAGACAACACGTGGAGAATCCTTCTCAAAAATTATGTCCAAAATGGTATGGAGGAAAAACTGAGAGATAAAGATCACAGGAATTAAGATAACTGAAGTGAATGATAATATTCTTACACTTACATTTTCATTCCAGGGAATCAAAATATAAACAACTTCTGATCTACAAAGAGGAAGAAAGTAGACAATGTCTTCTTTAAAATGAGCACAGCAAAATTAATACTTCAGGCAGCGTTACCTGATCTGGACATGAAATAAAGCTATAGGTTTCCACTACTGATATCAACTTCATTCTGTGCGGGACTGTCACTGATAGTATCGGGAAGACAACTGAGTAAGAGATTTCCCACCCCTGCAAAAGAATCAGAGTTACAGGCAGGGTATCTCTGTGAGGATCCTTTGCAGAATCCATGTCTGTCTCTCATTTCAATACTATAAGTTTAAAACCAACACGGGACTTTTTATGCATTTCCACATAAAATATATAAGAGAGGAAGAGATCAGATACTGGAAAGATAACAATGTGATCTTTTTATTGAAGCAACAATTGTTTATTTCTGTTAGTACAGCAACAGAGGTGCATTACATACTACTGCCCATCTGCTTTCTAATCACAGTATTCAACCACTTGAAAAAAGAAATGAATGAGCAGGTAAACAAGGTAAGCACAATTTTAAATATTCAAACGAGAATATTAACTGAGTGAAATCATTCATTATCTCCCTGTATGAATTCGGTGAAGCAGAGCTGGAATTTTACCCTGTACTAGAAAAGTAACTCTTCATTCTGTGAAACAGCTTCTTCTACATGCAAGTGAAAGAACAGGCAAAAATCAGCACTTCATCTGAAATGCCAGCTACCTTACAGACAGTGATCCTACAGCAGATTTGGAAAGAGAAGCCGAACGTCACAAACAAATCCCAGCAGATAAGCATTTAACAACTACACCAGATACTGAAAGCTAGTCAACCCCTAACGACTGCCAGTGGGCACTGAACATTAATCTTTAACAGCAAAGCACCAACACCAGCTCACTTGCGTTAAATGAGTTATTCCTTTACCTGCATCTGGTAGCAGTCTCTTATTTGCTGGTCATAGCAGCCAACAGAGAAATCACAAAAGAGACTACACCAGCACGTTACATCTTTAGTAGTTCCAACTGGAAAGAGCATCCTCGTTTCTTGCCCTAAGCTACAGAGCAGTCCTGATGTTAAACAGCTTCTATGTTTCTCTAAAAGCTGGTTGCACTTCAGCTGCAAATCAATCATTATTCTGCATATTCTACATATTACATAGTTTAAAAAAAGATAAAAAAGTAAAAAATTACAATAATTGACTCAGTCAAATTTTTGACCCTCGTCAAATTTTGCCAATAAAAAGCTGCCTTTCCTCATTTAACTCTCCTCATTTAATTCTGCTTATTATGAAAAGCCTGGTTTCCTGCAATGCTACTAATGTAACCTACCAGCAGCACTCCAGTGAATTCTACACCACCTGGATGGCCACAAAGCAAAAGTAATGTTTTAAACATGTCTGTATTTTATAAGCTGATTAAGCTCTAATTACAATTATTGTTTTTTACAGTAGTCATTACAGGTTGGATTTTTATAAGCCAAGAATTCTCAGATGATAGGTCACAGTGACTCAGTAAATTATAGGATAAGCACCTTAAATGATTATACAAGCATGCAAATGTCCATATTATTTTTAAAGAAATTGGTGCAATTAATCAGACTAATATAATTTTAATCCCTTTGAAATGTAGTGACTAAAATACTTTAGATAGACAGGAATTTGTATGACTGAATGTAACCTGTATGCATACATTTGCACACGATATAGACACTAGGTATTTCTCATATTCATAAACAGTCCAGTCAGGCAATCTTAAATTATAGTACTTTTTACTAAATGGTTTGACAATCAGGTCAAATTTTGCATGATTACTCATCTTAAACCAAACGCTGAAATCAAATCACAGAGGTTTCTGTTGATCAGAAAAAATATTTTCACAACTGCAATTTATCAAATACCTCTCTTAGTTCACTAGGCTTTGCATTAATTCTTCATTTCTGAGATCACATGCATGATTATTTCTGAGCTCTTTTCTAAAAAGATATCTGAGGATCATACGAGTAGAAGAAATGAAGACTACTTTGCAAAAAAGAAGGAACTGCAGGAAAGCAATAATCAAAACTGGAAGAAAATACACAGGTAATCCAAACCCTTAAAGGGATGACCAGTGCTTACCTTAAAAATTGCCTGCCAGTGGTGATGTCCTAACAGATGACAGCCATCTACCTGTGTACAGAAGTGGTAGGAGTTCCCTAAAAATGAAGCTACTATTTCAGTACCAGAAATAGAGGGCACTGAACTTACAAGTCATCCATCCAGCTCGGCGCTTTGCAGGCAGAGGTCCCAAGCCACCAGACCTGTATCATCTCATCCACTCCACAGATGGCTGGTAACACCCTGGCTTTATGTAAATAAAGACTAAGAGGGAAGGGCTTTCATGATCAAGGAATTTTCCTGAAGTAGGAATTTTTTCTTTACAGCAGTGAGTGGATTGATTATGTTAAAAATACAACACCAGTTTAGTTATTACGAACCTGTCTTTAAGTCAATCTTTAAATGAGTTTGCAGTATCAGCCTCCAGTACTTTTATTCTCTTATAATCTCTTCAGCAGCTTCCTCCTGTTCTTGGAATACCTGGTATTATTCAACAGGATCACAATGTCTGTATATAGATCATTTGCTGAAAGTTATGAGGTCCAGAATAAATTATCCTGTAACAGAATTAGCTATTACAGTCTAAATAGGACACTAATCTTAATTGAATAAAACCTGTGTAAAAGAAGAAATTTACACTGTCTCAAGTGGCTCAGAAGCCCTGCATACCAGAGGCTCCGGTTCAGCAAGTAGCCACTAAACCCACCACTGCTCCTGCAGAATGTCAGGCATGCACAACGTACAACAGTAATAAAGCACCTAAAGACACAAATACATGGGTTCTAGCATTTGCTATAAGCTACCTCCCCCCCACAAGTCAATGGGCCTTAAATGGGCCTAATTTACATCAGTAGCTTGGAAAATCTCACTAGATACATACCCGTATCTTTCAACCCCTAAATAGCATTGCAAATCCAGCTCATCCTTTTATATCTTGGTCCAGTATGGTGTTACTTGACAGGCTATTTTCCGTACGCTTCATATTATCACTGCCCAACAAAAAGACATTAACATCTAACCTCCACTGCCCTGCCCTCACTGTCATAGGTTTGTGCTGAGAGGTTTACTTCTACAAATCAACTTCACCACTGTCCATACTCCAGGATGCTTCAAAACTACACACTCTAAGGAAGCAACTCTGTCCTAAGAATCATACAGGACTTCGACCTCTAGTGAACTCTGGATAAAAAAAAAGAAAAGAAAAAATCCCAAACCACACCCACCCATTACAAAACCAATACATTTTCAGTAACGTTACCCTGATATTAGTAAAGACAGTTTAACGACTGGACCACAGCTGTAGGGAACAAAGAGTTCAAGAGCTACAGGCAGGTTCAAGAATAGGTGGCAGCCTTAAGAAGCTAAATCTTATTTAAAATGACTCTTTACACATGTTAAAAACCTGTACCTAGTATCTGTGATATATTGTTAGCAGTGGATCTTGTACTACTGCATCTATCTTAGATCTAGTACACCAGAAAGACAAGATCATTTTCATGAGAGGAGTTTCAGCATCTGGCTTGCACAGACATGATGTTCAACACCATCTCGTACTGTAGTACTAAGTACTGCACACCAGAAGTCCACACCCAACCACAAAGCTGAAGAAGAGGAATACAAGAGCCTTCTGAAGCAAATACTGGTTTAGAAAACCTGCACATTCATCTTTGCATTTGTCGTCTCTACATACTGTACACAGAAACTTGTATATATCATGTTTATGTACTGTTAGAATTAAATAAAGAAAACAAATTAAAAAAATATTTCTTCCAATGGATTCGACAGCAGAATGGCACAGGCTTTAGCCAGTCTTATTTAACAATTACTTTTAGAAATTGATGAAAAACCCTCATCAGAGCCACAAGCTCAGTAGCTATAGCAACATGCTCAGCTTCTCCGAAGAATCAAATAAGATAACCCGCCCTAAAATAGATGCAAAATAGCTGTCATTGCACATGTATGGTTTCAGAGACAGAACACAACCGTAACAATGACATTTTTTTGAATGCACAATGGTGCCATTTAGAGAAGTCAAAAAGCTACCCTACAGGCAGTGGGTGAGAATCGAGTTGAATTCCTTTACTCTGTGTTTTAAAAGATAAATCATTTATCTCAAAGCTTAATTGTGCCTTTTAACAAATTAGACTTCACTGGAAATCATCTTCTGTTTCCCCCCCCTTCTTATTACAATTCAAAGGCAGCATCTGCTCAAGTGCCAAAATGAACCATTTTCATCTCATTACACAGTAAAACGTCATCCTCAACTCACATTACTTCAGAAGGTAATCTCTGTTCATCAGAACAACTTGGTATGTGTTCATTCCTTCTCATCTAGTTTTGCAGGCTAATTTCCTCAAATATTTAGACTTGGTTTGTAACCATGAACTATGATCACGTTACAGAAATTGCATGTTATTTTCAGTTAGTATTCCATGCCAGTGCTGCTAAAAAGTATTCCCTGCATTGCTATACTGAGTGATCACATAATCCTCGTAAATCATTACACCAAGAAAAACAAAACCCAGCAGTTCTTTTAAAGAAGGAAAAAGAATTAATAAAAGTGAGCAGAGGTTACACAGAATGCTCTACCCACTCTGGTAAGCACATGGATTCATTTTTTGTTTTCCAAGTGACACATCTCTCATTTTCTCTGACACGAACAGAAGTCTACCTGAAAAATAGTATTTGTTTGTTTTTTTAAGCCAGATTGTAGGTAAAAGCAGAGCATTCATCAACTGAAGCTCAAAATAAAAATTATCTAATTGGAAATAGAGGGGCAGTAATTATTTTTTTTCTGAATAGCTTTTTCTTCAGCTTTAAAGTAGTCTCCCACACTATTGTTCCATTCCTGTAAAGTAACAGATTTACACATGTCAAGCAATAATTTACACTGGCATTATGCAAGTCCAGAATAAAAATATCATGGAGCATGTTTACAGCATGACACCCAGAAATCTAAATTTGAAATTTCTATGCCTTTAATAGAAGCAATGTAGCGCTCTCCACAAATTCAACTTATTGCTCTGAGTTTCAAGATCAGCAGTACTTAGTTTAAAAAAATAAATAAAAAATAAATGTCTTAATTTATCTTCCATTTGAACTTAGACTTGCTTAATCCTTGACATTCAGGGCATAATCCTATAACATGGAAATAAAAAGTAATGTAGTGAAGACTGTTTCATGCCTTTGGAAACAAAAGGCAGAGAACAGTCAAGCAAAGACTCAAGTAAACATCATTACAATATGCCATTTCACTCCACTGGCAGGAGTTTGGGCACAATTAGCCAAAAGTCTGGATTCGAGTGTGTGGTTTTCATTTCACTAGAGCAGCATACATCACTACGACTCAGTATAAGGCCTCAGAGTATTGAAGAATAATTCCTGATAGCTAGAAAAGAAGGGCCAATCCAGTCGCTGCTGCAATACAAACCACACACACAGACTGTAACTTAAGTCTATGAGTCCATCCCATCTTGGATTTGATTGAATGTTTTCATTTGGTTCCTCCAATTTAAAGAATCACATGTAAGTTCATTGTTCATCTAGACAGCTCATTTTATAATGTCAGACAAACACTAGGAGAGGGACACAAATCTATTTATCAGTAAGGAGGAAATTGTCCAATTACGTGCAACTACTGCTCTCTATGCCCAAATTTGTTTAACCCAACTATTGCAGTTAGGTCAGCTGGTTGTTAAAAGAAACATTTAGTAGTGCAGATTGGCAGTACTGCCACAGTAAAATTGGTGGTTAATGTTAACCACAAATTAGGCAAAGCCTCTTTGAAAGTCACCATTGATTTTTAATTACAAAAGTAATTTATCTGGTCTGCAGGTACCAATGAAGTTCCCCTTGTAGGCATTACAACGACGGAACTGGCAGAAGCCTCCTGAGCACCTGGTCTTAGACAAGTATTCCTACCCCTTGCAGAATTCCAGTGGAAGCAAACAGGTTTGGATTTAATGCTGAATAACTCTGACAGTGAGAGTTCAGAAAACCTACTGTTTGCAATGGACCATTATCTTCTGAGGATTTATTATTGCTCTAATCTGTCTGCCAGCATCAGCCATGAACATGGTCTCTTTCTCCATAGAAAACCAGTTCTCTCAAACAAGGCCTTTTCCTGCTCAGCTCTGTTATGGATTTAACTCACAGGGAGTTGCAGGACCCACGATTTGTGCAACAGAAGTAGGGCCCATGCACTTTGAACCACAGAGAGCAAATCTAACATCAGCATCAGTGCCCGCTGATTTGCTGCACACCCACTGCTCGTACCAACACGCGTGGGGGAAATTCAGTGTGCTGACAAAGCACTGTGGATGGGGAAAGAGGGTGAAGCACAGATGTAAAAGCAGTGGATATAGTCGGAATTTCCCAATGTCAGGATGTCTGCAAATACAATGCCAAATCCTCTTTACAAAAGACCTACCATGATTTTAATTAGATATTTGTTGAAAGTGAAAAATGCTGAGAACTGCAGTATTTGAGCATTTTCATGCAACAGTCAGCAAAAACTGCCCTCTTTTCATAATGCACAAAGAAATAAGAGACAATTTTATTATCAAGATTAATATACACTTCCTGCTATATGCAACAGTAATATTGGCATCAAAAGATAAAAACATAGTATATGATTAAAAAAGATTTTTGTAATTATTTTTTTCCCCAGGAGCTGGAGGTGTGCATGTTATCCAAGACTTACATAAGTAGTCTCATGTGACTCCTTGGCTGTTGCAGAAAAACCCTGCAACCAAATCTGCTCTTGGATAACTTCAGACATTAGCACTATATTGGAAAGCTCTCCACTACATGTCAAATACAACAGATTTAATGTCATCAGCACTGAGCAAGCACAGGAAGTAGCTTCATTTCCCCACTCATATTCCAAACCATATCTTTGGCAATTTTTGAAGCTTGCTTCTCTTTAAAAGAAGCACCAGAATTCAGTGACCTAGGCTTTAGGAAAACTGTGGGTAAGTTTCCAGTTAAAAACACAAATCATTTCAAAGCACTTACAAGTTTACTTTCCACTTCAGTATTCCCAGGGGGATGAGAGCAGGAGATTTTTAAGACAAAGCTACACATCCATAATGCTAAATGGTTTCAGCATCTTACACTGTGCTGATATTTCAGCTGAATGAAGAAGGCACAACTATAAAGTTTTAAAGGTCTTTGAAAACTACACAAATGCCTTTAAAGAAAAGATGGTCTTTAAAGACCTTTGTGTCCAGAATTCCTATGGACTTCAGCAAGTCATGATTTGGCTCTTCAGCTTTGTATAAGCAGCTTTACAGGAACAAACTATTTATACGAGTATAAGGAGCATTGGTGCAAAAAGTATTAATCTTGATCAAATATGTTTTTTCCATCCCTCACTTAACACCTCTCAGTCAATGTCAGCAGTATTGCAATTGATCTAATTTAGTGTCAGTCACTCCAACTATTATTCAAAGATTTTTCTCTCATATACTTCTTCAAGTGGGAATCTGGGCAAGGAAGTCTTTGGAATTTTAATTTTTAATGTCAAAAAACAAAGAATGACAAGAACTCACGGTCATGATCAATTTTATTATCCCCAATACACAGATGAGTAAAATATATATCTACGTATATTCTTGACCCTCCACAAACAGGGTTTTTTTCCTCGTATATTTAGTATACATAAAATTTAAAAGGAAAACAGAAACAACCATTTAAGAGAGAGTAGAATCACCTATTAGAATGAAAAGAGAGAGAACCACATAGTCTGTTAGCTCCCACTATTCCATAAACTGCTAAGCTCAGCTCCCAGCACTGGAGAATTTTTTATATAAAAGGAATCAGGAAGAAGCAGCAGTGGGTGAAAATTCTGACCATGCTCTTTTTCTAGGGGCACTTTAATATTCTGAGTTAAGAACTCAGAAGTTGCTCATACTCTTCATTCTTCAGTATAGGTTTAACCAAAAGACAAATTCAAATACCGCAGTAGACCCCTATCACTTATTCTCTCTCAAGTGTAAGATCCAATGAAGGTAACAAATGATACTTGATCTCTAGCAATAGCTAAGAAAAGGAGACAGAATAAAGCCAATTATATTAGCAAAACTGTAAATTGAATTTTTAAAATCAGTTATCACACAGGGACAGGCATGGACCATGAGGAAGGCTCTACAGAAACACACTGAGCAGGACCCCTCTTTCAAGTAAGCTCTTTTGTTGATGGTGTTTTGGAGGCAGGATAGAAAGGAATAGGCAAAAAATGAACTGACATTCTACTCAAGGTGTTAAAACACTTTTATGGCCTGCATGGGATCAAGTTCCAAATCATCAGGGAAACTGCACTGGATCAAGTCTGTGTAGGTAGAACTTCACAGGTTAGCATGACGCCAGTTACAGCACATTCACACGGTCTCCCTACTCTTTATTGCTCCACGAATCAGACACAGTATGTCAAGAGGACACAAGTATAGCTGGTCACCTGCATCAGCATATAAAGAAGGTCAGCAGACAGTTGCATTGCATCAGAGAAGTAGAAGATACAGAGCCAACTGCTGCACAGTCATGAGGAGTGAGGAAACAAATTAATTGATCTCTTGTGTAACATTCAAAAAGCCCAACTCAAGTTACTAAATCGTGCTATAAACTGTCATATCCAGAAGGCAAACAAGATGCACTTGTTACTTGAATACTCAGAAGGTGTGTGGCTGGAGTTTCACAGTAGCAATAGCAGAAGGATAAAGATGTCTATGGTAGTCATTGCCTTTTACTTAACTCAGCTGAATAACTTCTATAGACATGTCTCAAAGTAGAGCTTCCCTATAAACCTCTTCTGTATCAACTAAGTTTTTGTCTTTTTCATCTTTTTTTCTAAGCACAGATGGGTCTAACAATCTAGTGCAGCCCTTGTGATACAGCCACAGTCACAGCAGCATAGGAACAAAGGTCAGGAAGTAGCTTCCTAAGCCAGCTTTAGGAAAATCTGATACAAACCTGAAGCACTAATAATCTGTTAAGAGAAACACTGAGATTGACTTAAGTAAATTTAAAATGTCTTACCAATTGTCCTTAAGAAACCATGAGAATCTTCAATATTCAGGAATGGCCACGGATTTCTACCTCAAAACCACTTTTGGCAAGTTCAGCATCTCACTGTTTAGCCCTTCACTAAGCTACTGTTGAGATATATGTCAAAAACAGCATTACAGATGAGCTGCGAAATGATAGAGCATAGCTACATTACTCAGCTTTGCTTTGCCTAATTCAGTCTAAATGCAGTCTCAGGTCGTGACACACTTTCAGTTGGGAGAAAAAAAAACAAGACCAACCTGGAATTCCTGCAAGACTGCTTACCCTTCCAGAGAGTCTGACCCCAAGTAAGTACAAATCAACAGGGGTTTAAAAAGGAAATATGAACCTATAAAATTAAATCAGTGGGTCTTTGTGAGAGTACTGTTGAAAGAAAGCTTAAGTTTTCTAATTAAATGTACTGTTTCCATAGATCTGATCATTTTGAAGTTACTTTCCTTTACACTTATGCATTTACGACAAAAATCTCGATTCCGTAAGTAAAAATGCAGCTTCTTTTGCAGCTCCAGCATGTATGTTCATAGAGATACTAATGATGGCTGTACAGGAATGACAGGCTGTCCATATCGAGGTACATTTGATGTGATACATTTTTACAAGTTAGGAAAAATTTAGGAACTTTACTCCCAAATACAGAGCACAGACAAACAAGTACAAAGTTGTTATTTTTTTCTAAAGTATTTTTCATGTAGAGTACTTAGCCTGACTGAAATCTTCACAATTAAATGTTTCCATGAAACGTAATCTGTTTATCAGTTAAATACAATCCCTCGTCAGAAACTCGAGCAATAATCAGGCCCTGTAATTTTGCAATCTTTACTAACATATTCTACAGCTAAAGACAGATTACCTTGTGCTTCATGTTAAAAATAGATTCATATGATATTAATCTTTCAGTTGCGCTACACCACAGATCTCTCTGCTGACCTTGCCATTATCACAGTAACATGTCAGTTGTCCGACTTTCTCCCTGATGAGGATCCAACCATGTAAACTCTTTTGTTCAAAACATATTGCTCAGGAAAAAGGCAGACTTTTACCTTCGGAAGCTAGCAGGCAAATGCACTCTAGAACAGTTACTCAAATGTCTAAACAGTATTTCTTTTAGGGAGACATTGTGTAGAATCAAATTTTCAGCAAATGAAAATCAGGAATTGGTTGTACCTTCAGCAATTCCTACACAGTTTTGCCTCACAGTAGGAAAAGACTTGGCATAATATCCTCTTACGTTCAACACAGCCCTTTCTCTTAGCCAAGCAGATTCAACTTAATAATAAATCAGTTTATCTTGTTAACCATATTTGTTTAGTTTTAATCAGACTAAAATTTTTCCCAGCAAAATGAGTAGTGCAATCATAAAGTCCAGATCAAAAGACCAGGTGCAATTTCTCCAACCTATTGCAGAATACTGTTTATCTTGGTAAAACTTTTCATTAAAAAATGCTATTGAAAGCATTTAAAAATGGTTTCACAGACCATTTACCTTGGTTTCATAGACAAAGAGCAGTTTACAAAATCCTGTCCAGAAATGAGCGCTCTCAGATGAGTACCCATCAAAATTTGAAAATTGAAGAGAGTAGTTATTCAAGAAAATTATCCCAGGGTCTAGTAAAACTAAACAGGGCTGGTTTTAGTCTAGATTTAATGTGATATCTACTGCAAATTTTACAAGCCTATGTATGATCTGGCTGAATCAAGTCCTCTTCTTAATAATATTAAAACCCACAGAAAGGGTGTTTGCACCCAGCATATAGTGCTTTCTCGTTTGACCTGCTTCGAGGAAGGAATTCATACATGATATTTATAGCTCTACAGGTTTCTTAAGAGAAGTATGAGCTTGTATTTTCAATTAATTTACTAAATATGCACTATTACTACATAAAAGTAATTCCTCTCTGCAATGACTTACCAAAAAAACCTTAACAACTGACATCAGTTTCTTTATGTCAACAGCTTTGTCATGTCAATAAATACAGCACTAAGCTGGGAGCAAGGATTATTAGCCATCTTCTGCTGTCACCTCCCTGAGCACAGCTACGTAACCTGCCCGAAACCATCAGACAAGATTTACACTCAGCAATCATGAACAAAAAGGACCTAATGTATCATAGCTGTCATCAGGTAAGTGAGTAGAAGAACCTAATGTGTCTTGGAGAAAAAAAATAGAGGAAAAAAAAAACGAACAAGAAGAACAAAAATTCCCTTTTAAATCAGAGGAATATAATTTGTAATCCTAAAAATTTACAGTAAAGTACCTAGCAACCTTGAAAAATTAACTTTGAATTCTGAATTAGTGGGGTGATTTTATCAAAGCTGACTATCTTTCTGTAATTTGACATAGTTAACCATAATTGCTGGCTCTCAGCTGTATTTAAATGGATGGGTAAATGGATGGGTTCCAACAGAGTGCTGTCATTCGACCAGTAAAACTAAAGCATCTCGCCTCCAGCATTGTGGACCATTGTGATATTCATGACAAGATGTGAACTGTTTCCTCAACATCACGTAAATAGGGTTTAGCAGGGTTGTGTCACAGTTTCACATTGGAACTTAGCAACAGAACAAATTTTTGTGTTTTAGTCTCCTGTGGCAAATTAAGAGTTAATATTATTCTGGAAAAAAAAAGCCAGAGAATTGAAATATACTCCACTTTAAATAGCCTTAATCTGTCAGCAGTAGACAAAGTCAAAATTCATTTTTATCTAAAAATGTCTTTCAAATTCAGTGAGTACCATACTATGTACATAAGCTATCGTACCTGTCACATCAAGAGCTGGTATATTAATATTCATGTGGTTCCTTACTTTCATGTTCCAATGGTATCGCCTTGAAGGCAGATGAAGTAAAACACATAGGTATCTTCAATAAAACCTCTGCAGGCAGAAGGTAGCACCTTTACCTCATATGTGGTGCTAAAGCAACATGCCACGTCCTACAGAGAAGGTATAGATGTTTAGCCAATGCCATAGACCTCATAATTTATTTGTACAAAGAAAAGCTCAGCCTAGTGCCTGCTACTGTGACTAGTTCTTTTGAATGCAGTGAAACCCTTTGGAAGAGCAAGCAGCGCGCTCACACTAAGTACAGAACGTTACTTTAGACACCTGAGAAAGTGAAACATTGAAATGGAAAGATGGAAAGAATAGAGGCTTACATGGTGTTCTAGGAAACAAGCTGTCTTCCCAAGCTGCATATTATAAATAGGTGTATTTCCAAAGTTATATAATCATAGTTCTAATTCTTGCAGAAACACATGCTTAGCGGGACTTGCAAGAGGGGTGAAAATCAAGTATAAAAGATGGATGCTCAATATAAACCTTTGGGCACTTGTATCTCAAACTGTACAAAAAGGAAGGCATATCCCAAGCTCATTCTTTTTAGTACTTAAAAGTAGCAAAGCAACAGCTGTAATAAAGCAAATTTAACTTAAACTTTGTTTAACCACTACAAATCTGTACTTCAGATTGGGAAGCTTGAAGCAGTTACACAGAACAACAACTAGCTGTAAATCATGTCTGCTAAGGAGTGGAAAATGCTTCTGAAGAAACCAACTAGAGTTTCTGGGTTCTGTTTCAGATAATGCATCTCCAGATTAATGAGCATTCCAGAAGAGATGGAGCTGTGGCAAGACACCAAAGGGACTCTGCCAGGATACCATCAAATTTAGACTGGCTTATGAATACACAGAGCACAAACATCATATCCACAACCCACACACCTTACTGAATAATTCTAATGATTTTATGCTTGTATAGCTCAGTCCAGGATGCTAGCTCTGAGTGTCAAGAAGAAAAAGAAAACAACAAAAAACCAAAACCAACCAAACAAAAAAACCACACACACAAAAAACCCCCACCAAGCCAAAAACCCCCAAACTAACTTAGACTGCCAGATGGATATGATTTGCCTTACTGGTAGCCTGGGTGCTTCTGACAATCGGCCTCTGTCTACCTGCTTCTTAACAACTATTTTCTCTAAGTCAAATGCAGCCAGGTATTCAAGATCAGCTCTCTATTTCACAAAGGTAACTATCCATCTGCTCAAGCAGCTGAGTAACTTGACTGTGAATTACCTGCTAGGTATACTGGTTTATCATTACAATACCAAAGAAAGAAAGGGAGAGGTGTCAAAAGATCTTCCTTAGTGATATTCAAACAATACATCTGAGCAATAATGTTTACTTTCAAAATAATAATTTGAGACTGGAGAAACAGTGTCCCACCGATACCACAAAAACCTCAATGTTCTTTAAATAACGAGAGGCTAAATAATTAATTTCTAGTAAAGAAAATGTATTTTATTTACCATCTGATTTTTGGTCAAAAGTGACCATCAGTTCAGGTCTGAAATGTGAATTGTTTATTCAGCAAGGTAAAGCACTGCTAGAAAGAAAAGCAGCACTGCTACTCTTACCCTGTGGCTGACCACCCCCAGATCCATGCAACTTGCAGTAAGACCATATTGGCATTTGCTATCAGATCCTTCGGTGTGTTTTCAGTTTAGAAGTGGCCAATTTACTTCTGTAGGATCAGAAGACTCAGATAAGCAAACAGGTTCTAAACACAGCGGATCAGTGCTTCTTATCACACTTCCTTACACTTGCTCCCTCTATACAAATCAAACTCAAAGCCTTGTCAGTACAACACTGATACACACTGTTGATTGCCAGCACTGTTTCATGATTGCACTTCAATGCAGGCTGTCAGGCACCACGCCAAAATGGAAAACACGCAAAACATTTTTATTCTAGTAACACTGCTGCGTACTTTTCTCTTCCTGGTGCACAAGCATCCAACTAATTATGATTACAGCACACAACAACAACGCAAGACAATTCACAGAGTTGTTTTATTTATCCTTAGATTCCTCAGCTTATTTGGAAAGGAAATTGGAATTGATACTTTCAGTTACTTTTTCCAAAAGCAGTACATTGTATCAAGTATGTTCTGTACACTAAATAAAGACACGTTCCATTTATTTTAAATTAATTCACTGTTCAGTAGCTGAAGGCCTCTTTCCAGAAAGCAGAATTGTATACATAAAATGCATAATAGAAAGATTATTCCATTTATTAAGTTAAAGGTTACAATAACTTTTGAACATTCATCATAGAAAAGAATATACCTTATAGCTATTTTCCACCATGCACTAGAAAAGTCAGCTGCTTTGGTAAATCAGGACTCTTTGTTTTCCTATCACCTATCATACAAAAACATAATTTAAAATAAATTAATACTTTACATCCTGTCTTTTTTTCTAGCTAAAAGGGATAAAAGTAATGCAAATTCTTACTTTAAAAAACAAAACAAAAGCGTTTGTTCCATGTAACATTACTTTCTGATGTAATAATACACACCTAAGTTACAGCAATGTGCAACATGCTGCTGCTGTAACTCCCAGCAGAGATTTCATTCCCTTGACTAGGACACACAACCAGGCTACTGTCCTCCCTGCTCATTCAATAAACCAATTCCTTTGCATAACTGACCAGTCCCTACCACAGCAACTGTGACCAGTACTCCTAGAGCTGCGGTCACAGCAGCAGAATGAAGCACAACTACGCTAATACTGAGTGCAAACGTGGCTAACTGTGCACTGCACAAGTGGCCCCAGCCAGTTACGAGACAAAATAATTCTGTTTCTCTCTAATTGCTACCTCTCAACACATCTCTTTAAACTAGAAGATAGGAGAAAAGACTGACCAGTCACTGCTCTCGACTGGCAAGCACCAGCATAACTCCCAGCAACACCATGGTCCAGATCTGTGTTCCTTCACAGCTCTGTTGCTCCAGGAGAATAACTTGCTTGACTTTATGCAAGTAGAGGAGCAGAAAGATCATGTCACAGAGGCACCTACACAATGCCACCTCCCAGCTATTAACTAGCACGCAGGAAAGACACAGTCCCTTAGAGGCTGGCTCTTCCAATGTCTTGCTCCCATGGAGTTTCCCAGCACAGTCAGAATGGACAGTAGAGAAATGCTGACAAGGTGACATTATTTACATGGCTTGGTTCATGTTGAGAGCAGAGAGGAAGGTCTAATTGCGGGTGCACACACCCAAGGGCCTTGTTCCCAGCACTGTGCCTTGAGCAAGAGCAAGTCCTGTCTAGCACGTAATTAATACCCTAAGGGAAACTGCAGTGGACCCCATCACAGCTCTGCACTGTATTTCCCTCATTAACACTGACTTCCACTGACTTGCATGAAGTAAAGTAGTTCCATTATTCTTATGTTTGTTTGAGACAAAGAACCAATAGAAATTTCTCATTTATGCCTGCCTAGACATGATGAAGAATTGCCCAGATAAGCAAAGAGTCAGGTCCCCTAGCCAAGATAAGATGCTTTTGGATTCCAGCATTGTGGAGCTTTCCGCCTTAAATAGCTATAGAAAAGCCCAACTGAGTTTATCTTATTTCAGCTAAGTTTCACAGAAAACAACTCAAACACTCCTGCCTGCATTGGATTACAGCTGCTTCAAGAACTGAGGAACAGTTTGACACGTGCATTTGTATCAAACCACTGGCAAGGAATTTGGGAGTGGGAGTTCCCCGATCTTTACCGGGTCAAGAAATTGCCTGAGAATCCTAAACCCCATTCAGACGAGAGGAACCTAAGACCTTCTTTGTAGCTTTTGTATCTTGAACACAATACGTAAGACCTACCCAAGACCTTAACTTGTTCCACGAGACAACAAATATAACAACTGTTAATTGGACAGTTTATGTATATGTGGGTTGACACAGGCATTCTTGGGTTAGGTCTGGTCCAGTGATAGCAGCAAAGGATTAAATCATAAACAAGTAACAGACTTGGACTAAAGGCAAAGCATTTCCAGTGGATTTCTTCTCCTTATAACCTGCTCCTTCAGTTTAAATGTAATGTGTTATGTAATTACAGACTAAATTGTAAATTAAATTTGTCATAAAAATCATATATGGATATTTCTAAGCAGAGTAAGTTATACTAAAGTAACACAGAAATATGTGAGGTTAATCTTTATCAAGAAGTTTTATAATACTTAGCTTCATTGCTAGTCAGCAATTTTGTTTGGGCAAGATCAACACAGACACACACACACACACACACTCACACAAAGAGTCTGCAATGTGTGTACAGTTATGTGCCTTATTTAAAAATATCACCTCCGCTGCAGTTGTGAGCACATTCAAACCATTTGGTACATAACAAATCCCTGAGTTCTCTTACATAACAAATCCCTGAATCCCAATCACATTAGCTATGTACTACGCATATTTTTTCCACATAACTGCACACCTGACATTTGCAAAATCTGGCTGAACATTTTTTCATCTTATATCCCTATTTATTTTTAAATACATACTGCTTTTCAATATTCACATTATCATTAATTTTTTAAAATACACTTTTGTTTCCTCACTCCCTATTTTTTCTTATGCCTAATTTAAATCAGTTTTTAAATCTGCTGTATAGATCATCTCAGTTATGACATTTATATACATATGCTCACACATATGTCATTAATGCATACTAAAGAAAAAAATCTTACCACAAAATTAATTATGAATCTCCTGAAATGCAATGACATTTATATTTACATATTATGTATTCGTATGCACGTACATACATACTTTCACCATGACAAATATATCATTATAAATGAAGAAATCCTTTTATGCTTTCACCTAAAACTTATTGCTGTCTGCAAATGGAACTTGGCCATTAAGCACCAATTCATCTAATGGTGCTGAATTTGACTGCAGGTTGTGCAGACTGCAAGTAAGCACGTGTTCAGAAAAATATCACATTTACAGATAAAGTTCCAGAGTACATATATGTTTATTATACACCAGATTTTCTGAGGAAAATGGTTTGGGGTTTATAGTTAAGTTGCACAGCCATAGCTTCTAGAACAAGGAAAAACTGCCCAACTGCCCGCATTCATTTCACCTCTCACTCTTCCCCATGTGTGTACCAGTCACACATACTAAACAAGGCAACGTGTAAAGTCATTTTTGGTGGCATTTTCATTGCATTACATTATCACATACAATCATAGATATCATGGGTAGCAATATAATTCTCAGGTTTATAGGAAGCATGCATTCTTTAAGCTTTCACTATTCACAACGTAAGCCTAAGCTGAAAAAGAGTTGCGTATACATTTTGTGCATTTTTCTTTCCCAAAGTGCTAAATGACTATTAAGAACAATGATAAGAACAGACACATCATGAACCAGTAAAGCTGTACTAAGAGGCTTCACTAGAACTCTGCAGCAATGAGCCACTCAAACTAGATAGAATCATTTAGGTTCAAAGAGACCTTTAAGATCACCGAGTCCATCCGTTCACTGAGCACCAATGAGTCCACCACTAAACCATGTCCCACACCTATACATCTTCTGAATACCTCCAGGGATGTATAAATCCATTTCCTAGACAGGAAAGAGATTTGCATATCATCCACAGCAGGATAATATGCAGCCATTTGCCTCTAGCAATGCAACATCTTACCAGAGTCCAGTCTTCCCTCGCTTTAAGGTGGGGACGTACTTGAATTGTATTACACACAGTGATACACAACTATAAAACAAAACTGGAAATGGTCTTAGGTCCGAAAGGTATACAGAATAAAGACAAATAAACGTATGACAGAGCCATACAATTAACCAAGTTCAAGAATAATAATTCCTACTAATTATCTGGAATTCTTACCATACTTCTCATCAAAGATTTAATGATTGAGCTGTAGAAAGGTCTTCTGTTATGAAGACTTCATGACTTTTATGGAATACCACATCATAAAAGAAGAATCATAAATGATTGAAATTAAATTACATTTGTGGAAATAAATAGACCATAGAATATTGTGTGATGGCGTGCCCTTGATTATTTATGGTGTTAGTTCACTTACTTTCTGGGAGTTTCACTTACAGTATGAAATATCTGTATACCAAAACTTTGTGCAGTTTGTCCAACAAGGGCTTTGTACTCAACATGAGCTAGCAGTATCATTTTGTATCTTATGACTTCTCTTCTCAGAATCTAGTACTCTGACCCCAACATGTAAGCTATGATGTCAATTTAAGGGCAAGACCAGACCCTCAGTATTAGCTAGGATAAGAATACACACTGGCAATATTTTAAGAGGAAGAAAAATTGGTTTTGGAAATAATGTCGTAACACAAAGTCATAATCATAGCACCAGCTTTGATAACATCACAGGCACTACAAAATTGGATCTCATGAATCACACTGTAGCTTACTGCATAATCACATCATCATGCATCAAAATCATATAATATAAACTTAGGCCATAACTTAAGTACTGCAGCACCTCCTCTCTACCAGCACACAGCATGACCTTCATACAGGGTTAGAAAATGACCAGACACACAACAGTTTTTGAAGCAGGAGACTATGAACAGAACACTGTAAATCTAGACAGTAAGTTAAGTGTGATCACTTTATCCTTAAAACACCATTAGGTTGACATTTCTTATTTAATACAAGAAATGAATGCTTTGATTTGCTTTTCTTTCCTGTGAAATACAATAAACACACATATACAACTGCAAAGCAGTTAGGAAAAAAATCAACATGTTAATTACAGGTTGATAGACAAATACAAAATACCAGAAATTAATCTAAGCACTGCCACACAGAAGAGTCAAACGTGTTCTCAAACAAAGTTATGTTCCATGTGCTGTTACACCAATGGCTACAGTCCCAATAGCAGAAGTTTATCTCTCTGGTTTGGCACTGTGGTATATATAACCACCCACCTTTTCAAAGCAGTTACCAGACAAATAAGGAGGGTTCAAATCAGGAAGCTACAGAGCACTTATCTGAAGTCAGTAAAAATTCATCAGTAGCTATGTTCTGTAGCTTATTGTATCATGTCCGAGCATTCAGAGACCAGTTCTTTTCTTCTTTTCCCTTATCCCTACCCAAAATATATAGTATGTTCAACTGAGGCATAAAATAAAGCTGAAAACTCCTTCAGTGAATTGCAGGCATAGAAATAGATACAGTGCAATTTGGCTGCTGCCCAGCTCAGGAAAAAAAGATGTGCTTGCCTTAAAATACATAAACACTCTTAAACATCAGGAAAGTTTCAGTCTTATCCCCCCATCATCAAGGGCTTTAGGATTTAAACATGGTTTAATTCCAAGATCTGCCTAATTGTAGACAGTTTTACAGTATTGGAAAATCAGTAATTTAATACTAGTTTAAAAAAAAAAGTCTTCTCTGGCAAAACACTTTATGTCATTATGTAATATTCAAAAAAAAGAAAGGAAGACCATGCTTCTGTTCCATAATTTATACTGTAAGCAAATTTTTTCTGCAATTTTAATAGGACACTAGTAAAAGACCTAAGCAGCAGTTGTTCAGGAACGTAACACTCATAGTGTAGTCCTTTTTCAAGGCCTGCACAGTTTATTTTTATGTAAATTTGCAAAGAAAACTAAGCAGTAGAGTAGACGGAGGAAAAAACGGCAAAGACTAAACCTGAAAAATTTAGAACACATACAATGGAGAATTGAGAACAAGCTTTAGTTGGTAGTGAGTACAACAAGTAAAATAATAAAGCAATTGGATGTTAATCTTAAATTTGCACTGATTATAAAAGGCGTATTTTCCTAAATACTTCAGTGGCTCAATATGAATTGTACTTACTCAAACGCCTTATATTCTAGGATGTGAAGAACCTGTTCATGGTCCTATTCTCTCTAACAGCAGCATTATAATCCAAGTTAGGTTAGAGAAAGATTGGTATACTGCATGATTATTTTAACACCATCCTGTAGCTAAATTAGTTTCTTCCACATGAGCCTAAATCACAAGCTCTTTGAAGCAAATGGACAGTGCAGTACATCGAAAGAGCAGGAAAAAAAGAGGCTTTCCAAACAAAAACAGAATGCAGTTTCAACTACCTAAAGCAAAAACATAATATAAATTTATATATCATATATGACTACCAAGAAAAAACCACATTTATTTAAATTGATAACACAAAGTGCTAAATTTAAGAATATTCATCCACTTTTGAAAAGCAGCCTTTCAGAGCTAGTGATAAGGGGAGACAGGCATACAATTGCTGCTAAACAATAGTAAAAAGGAGCTGTAGCTTCAGGACGGGATACAGAGATTGTATTTTGAATTCAAACTCAGAACGTGTAAAATACAGCTTGAACACCACTGTTGTTGTATCAAGTTCCAAGAAAACTGTAATAAAAATGTATTTCTCATATACCACTTCCACAGACAAGGACTGCCAGTGTTCTACAAACTTAAATACTTGAGATCTTTTAAACATTATTAAAGGAGACATTTAGGCATCACTCTCTTCATATTTTTCTCCTTTTTTTTTAAAAAAAAAACAAACGTCATTACAGGCTCACACAGCATAAATGAAACGTGTAATGCTGCAGCAAATCAATGGAAGAGCTAGGCACAGAACTACATCCTGGACTAAATCATTTCTCTCACTTGCTAGACCATGTCTCTGATTTTGGCAAATTTTTTTTTTTTTTTCCACTCCTAGCTAGTCACTAAGCTTTAAATGAAAATCCAAACATTTATAAATCCCTTGGGCAGCCAGGTTCCTCCACGGCACACTCCAAGGCTGCCAGGAGCAGTCTGACAAGCACACTCCAGGACCAGAAGTTTAGCAGGGTACATGCACGGTGCAGGAGTTGAAGGGGGGACTGAACCCAGGAAAATACAACACCTCAAAATGCCTGGATAGAAGCTCCATCAGGACAAGTGAATGCACATCAGGATGCAGCCAGACGCCAGCCCTGCCCTCTGCCCCAGAGACTCAGGTTAATATTTATAAAAATATCAAGCCAAACTTATCAGCCCAGCCCCAATTTCCTAAATACACCCTCACAAACCTTTCCACTCACCTCTCTGTCTCTGGGAGCTCCCCACACCAACCACCTCAGCAGTTTCTGGGACACCAGATTCTTAGCCAAAGGCTGCAACATACCTGCTCACATAAGGTGGCAAAAATTGCAGAAGGCATAGCTTGTCCTTGCCTGAAACTAAATGAAACTCTTCCTCCCATACTACAGACAAAATCTTCAAACAGTTTAAATGAACAAGTTCTGTAGCTTATCCCATTTTGTGCATTTGTGGTAGTTCTGTAGATCCAGCTTTCTTGTCAGGTACCATTAACACATACCAAGGGTTGTTTAGAATGAATCTTCAGTACAACATATCTGCTCAGTCACAGAACTCGGGTTTCTCTTTTCTTGATAATAACACGAGAGAAAGCCCAGGACCAAACATTAGAGTTCTGGTGAGGTTTTGGGTTTTGTTTGTTTCTTTTTTTTTTTTTTTTTATAAGAATATGTCAATTTTCTTTAAGAACATGCAAAAGATTAATGGTGCTTCAGTAATAATCTTTTGCTTTCTCATGTGCTTAACCCTGCTTATCTTTCTTTGGACAATAGGTTACATTACCCACAAAAATCAGGACCATGAGACTCAAGATAGACATTGTATTACTGTCACTCTCCAGAAAAATCTATACTAGCATCAGAAAAGGGCTATTGTTTTCTGAGATGGGGGAAGATCAGAAAAGCAAAAGGAGAATTGATCAAACCGCAAGAAGCATTCAAGAACAAAAACATTCTCTGCAAAAAATTAAGTGCACACAGCCTTGGTATCTTTTTGGTTTGGGGTGGATATTGTTGTGGCTGAAAACAAAAGAGTTTCCTCAAAGTTTTAGAGCAAGAAAGAATGATTATTCCCTGAAACTCAAGGATTATTCTCCCTAAGAAACTGTCAATTAGCATAACTTTGAACCCAGCAAAAGTCTTTCTGACTACCAGATGTAACTATGGCAACAAGATCCAGGAACCTACAATAAATATGATACAGTGTCAATAACCCAGTCTTTTTCATGTAAATAGAAAAAGCACAAGGAAGACAGAAGACCATTTCCAGTGCTTTAGATCCATTTTTTAATTCTCAATGCTAGGAATGTTAGCACATTCCAATGACTAGTAAAATAAAAAGTAAGGGAAAATAAAAAATAAGGGAAAGAAAACACATCTATCAAAAAAATTATATATAGAATTTAAGAAAAAAGACCATATTTGGGGACTTTTTCCATTAATTCTGTGAAATTCAATGAACAGATACAATCACTATTAAGTTCTGTAAATAGTTTTGAAATTGTTTCAGAACACCTACTCAGTTTAATGAATAAGTGAGTAACAATCATAAAAAATAAAATAAAATAACAAAAAGCTTTCCAATTCTCATATTTGGCTGCACCTCCCAGTTGCAGCTGTAGAGGTATGGTATTTTAATATATGGGGAAGTTAAGTCAGAGCTTTATACAAAAGCATTTACAATCATGAATCACTGCCTAGATAAGTTTCTTCCCCATTCAACATAGTATGGGAACTTCATGGAAAAGCCTAACACTCTTCCTTCCCTACAACTTAGAAAAAACTGATAGATTGCACAATAAATTCATCATCAGCCACAGAGTATTTGGATCTTGGAAAATTTAAAAAACAATTGCTTCCTATCACCTACAGACTCCCTTCTTTGAAAACTAAAATTATACACTACAGGAGAAAAAACTCAAACCAAACCCCAAAACACACGTCCTCTGCCATGCACATGTAAGAGCACAAGGCTTTCAAAGTGTTGTTCACCAAGTTAAGCACTAGACCAGAAAACACAGAATGATGATGTGGGATTGAACACAGGGACAGGCAGAAAGCTAGAAACTAATGAGGAAGCTGGAGTGAAGCAGACAGTGAAAAGACACTCGGAAAAAAAAAAGCAAAAATGGAACACAAAAGTTCAGCAAGAAAAGGGACTGATGATGGATTGACAAATCCTAGACAAGATGCAGACACCAGGGAAATGAAGGTTCATTACAGACAAGGGAGTTCTGAGTTGAAAATATATAAAGTCACTGTCTACCAGAAGCGTCCTAATCCAAATGCTATTGCTGCCTATCTCTCTCTCCAATTGTGCCCAGCTATGAGTAGTTTACTCTCTCCTATCCTAATATAAATAGCTTGAAGCTGCAGTACTAAATCCCAGCAAGATCTTGAGACACATGTTGGCCTGGGGTAACTGAATGAAGACAATAACGATGATTCTGATGCATATTTTCAGAGACAGAATAAAAGTATAGGAGCTAAAAGAAAGATTACAACTTCACAGCATTACATCAAAAGAGCTTAAGAGTAGATCTGAAAAAGCCTCATTTGTTGAAATATATATAGTTTAACATTTTTACATTTCTTGCTATTCAATGACCTATATTCTTACAGTGAAACAGATAATAATACACTGAAGGCACATTTGTACTGACGCTCTGCTCATTCATGGTGACTCTGCGGCCACTACATCTTGGACCATGAACTCATCGAAACTCAGTCTAAGCGGTTTTCAGCTGCACACCATACTTGGACAGATGTGAAGCTGCCTTGAGAATTCAGGTGTCATTCTCCCCATTTAGTCACCAGCATCTATCCATCCCAGACTGCACGTTCTGACAAAAATCCCACTGAACAGACAACAAACAAACTACTCCGCCCAAAAATGACAACACACACCACCACCAAAGCCCACCGCCAACACACACCTCCCCCACAATGTCTAAGCTCAAATATTCTGCTTAAACTACAGAGAGAGAAGTTAACTGGAGATAATAAACTATTTCACTTTATGTCCTAACTCTGGCTGTGTGAATAATTGATTTCTCAGTTCGGCAGATTGAACTGAATTTGAAATAGCTCCTTCTCTTGCTCAAAACCTCTCGAAATTTTATTTCAATGACACGTTCCATTTCAGTCTTGTAACAAAAGCTGTGAAATGAAGGACAGATTCACAAAATGGAGAGGAGATAGAGGAGTTCCCTTTTACAGAAAAGCTCCCTATGCCTCCACCCTCCCCTGTCTCTGCGACTTCACAAGACAGCTAAGCCAATGCAACAGCTACCCAGTGGTGAAAGGAGCCATCCTGACCTCCCTTCCTGGGCTCCCACTGTGAAACACAAGTAGCTGTGAAAGAAGTGGGAGACACCTTTTTAACAGCACTACCTATTAGGTTAGCTTAGATCTATCACAAAACTCATCTCCATGATCAAGTGCTGTATTCAAAGCTTCTCTGGCGAAGAGACTAAAGGAGACTTACCTTAAAGCAGTTAAGACACCTTTTAGAACTCAAGTCTCAAATCTAGTGCCACTCAAATCTAGTCTTCAATTAATTCAAAAAGATTATTTGAAGCAAGCTGCGACATTTTAACATCTTGGAGCAACTGCAACAGAAGAAACAAGAGTACCTGAGCCAGGGAAGCCTGCAGTAAGCATCTGCCTGAGATGGAAGAGGTACGATTTACAGTCTCAGTGCTGAATCAGGTTACCTCCACCCTGGGCAGTACTCTAATCAATACACTTGGGACAAAAAAGGAAAGGCTGTCTCATTTTCCCCGGTCTGTAAATCCCAACTCAGTATTTTTCTCAGCTGAAACTATTCAACTTTTTTGCAATAGCTTCAGAACCTATAAGAATTAATTTTTTAATGAATTTCCTTAATTCCCAAAAACATTCCCTGAACTGTTGCCTAGTAGTAACAACCTGCATATTAAGCATCCATCACTCCTGCCCAGCATTTCACTTGTGGATGAAACGTCCACGTCTATAGGAACAAGAGAGCTACAAACAGAGATTTTGTGCGCTCAAGACATCCAGCAAGAAATGACAAAGCAGAAGTCAGCTCTAATATGAAGGAGGAACGAAGAACCAGGACTAAACTGGAACACCAGAAGAGTAATTCAAAACTTCCTGCTTTTGCCCAGACACCAATCCGGGTGCCAATGCTCAGAGCTGCTGTGGCAGCTGACAAACACCAGCTCTAGATGAATACATGAGAGTTCTTTTTAAAAACTTGTTCCCGGGGCTTTTGAATTCTTTTGATACTCACTGGGCTCTGTAAAAATACTTAAATCCTCATACTCCTAAACTGACTTGTTAAATTAAATATATATATATATAGTGCTCCTAACTAATTGAGGTAATAACTTTATTTGAGACTCAAATAATATCTCTGTTCTTCATAAGACCAAGTGATTCATCCAAGGTCACTGACAGTCTATGCTTCTTGACAACAGATTATACTTTAATTGTGACAGCATGTTTAAATTTCAAGGTGAACCATGCCAGTAAAAGCTCAGAACTAGCTGCTGCAGCATTACCAAGAGACAAGATAAAGACTGTCGCTCACTGATGGTCTCCAGCTCTAGGAGTCAGAAGCATTTTACACATCCTCTTCAGGTGTCACGAGTCCTGCATCTCAGCTCTGACAGATTTCATTCAAAATCTGCCTGTCTGCCATGAGATCTAACTTCTGTAGTACATGACACGTCTATTAAACACAATTAAGAATTGTAAAGAATTTGCAATTACTACAGATGCTTTTTTCCAGGACAGCATAGGAAAACAAATAGGCTATTTCTGCTGAACAGTAACAACTACAAAATTGAAACTAAAAACTGTTCCCCACTTGTTTCAGGTTTTTATTCATGATGCTCAAGATGATTATCTACACCTTAACAGCAGCGTTCAGGGCAACAAAGAATGCAGCTCTCCTTTATAAATTGCTACTTCTGCTTAAGTTTTAAAGCAACTCCTTCAACAGCCTACTCTGTAGCTTATGAACGGCTAAGGCAAGTACTATCAGGCTTTGCCAAATTAGATATTGAATTTATTAATAATTTACTGTAACTTCTAGTATCATGGTTAAAAATAGCTCTCCCATGAGCTTTTAGTTCATATCAGATGCTGTGGTAATTACCCTCAGAATCTAAATCATTACAATAAAAACAAAATAACCAGAGTGAGCAGAAGCAAAGCCAAATTTTGATCTTTGTGAGTTACATTACTCACTTTCAGGCAAATCCCTGCATGTATATTGAAGGTCATTGAAACAGAGCTACTTAGAGATGCTACTAAAATTAAGAGAAGTATCCATGCAAAAAGGGAGGAAAGGGAGCCATCTCTAAGCCTCTTTCCACATGACAGATTTTAAATCACCTCCTTTGCTTTCTTTATAATCTCTCCTGGTTTGTTGTTGTTTTTCTTCTCCACACTGCCCCCACCTACATACAATCACTATGGAAAATAAGCTCATTATAGCACAGCATGGGTAAGCAACTGCAGTCAGAAATGAATCAATTGATCCAGAGCTTCCTATTAGTGGCTGCCATTTGCATCATGAGAAAAGTGTGATGGCATTCCCTATAGACAGCAACCTATACAGCAGAGATCCACATTTGTCTTGAGAAGTTTATGCTACCAGAAGAAATGTTGTTTCACCCCATCTTCCAGGTCACCTTGGCAGGATTCCCAGCTACAAATTATTTATCTCTATTACTATGGCTAATATTATACTACATTCTTTTGTTTCTAAATTAAAGGTAGTCACATGAGAAGTGTGGCTGAAGACTTTGTAATCATAAAAGAGTCAAACTCATCAATATCTATACCCATCTTCTCTCCAGGAAGTACTAACACAGTTACTCCCTCTTTTAAGTTATTTTAGCATTGTCGATTTAGACAAGCAGTCTCTTTGCATTTCTTCATATTTAATTTCATCAAAGACTCTGGACATGATTCAGCTGAAGTCAATAGAAGGACACAATTAATAAGATTTTGTCTCAAGTCTGTCATACGAGATTCATGTTGCCATAACAGAGATTTATGCAGTAATAAAATTATATTATTATTAAACTTTCCACAGCATATCAGTAACAGGGATTACACAAATCATCTCATAGGGGGGAAAAGCAAAACCTGCTATACAAAGATTTCTAGATGGTAAGCATTTTAATACAATTTGTAGATCTTTTAAATAAACACTGTCCATCTCATTTATTGTGTTTCCATGCAGCATTCTGTGTAAACTGAGAAAAATCTGCATCTCCACTTCTTAAAATATGATCAATACATCCAATTTGTTATGTAACAAGTATCTGAAAAGAGGGAAAAAATATTTCCCTATGAGTGACACTAAAAATTAACATGAATAATTTCTATATATTAAAACTACTTTTTTGTAGCCTTTAAAAAGTTAAAAAAATATTTTCTTTATTTATACTTATATCCCAAAGAATTCCAAAGAGGTTCAACAAATTCTATTTTCAGTTTATTTCCTCCCATTTCATTACATGCTATTTCAGACTTGGAAAAAGTCAAATGATAAAAAAATTTAAAAAACAAACACACAAACCCCACACCAAACCAACAAACAAAATCCCCTTCAAGGTAAGTTTAATAGGCATCTTTAGTGCTCTTAAAAACCACCCCTTCCTCTAATTATAGAGCTTCATCTCACAATGAGCTTATCCAACTGTGCAAACAAAAGAGAAACACTTCAGTAAGAAAAGGAGAAACATTTTAGTAAGAAACCAGCTCATGATATCTCTCATAAATTTACTGCAGAGATATAGGTGGGGGGGGATTAAAAAAAAAAATAAAAAAATCCAAATTCTTGCCCTGAGCTTCCTCCAATTACAAATTTAGACACTGACTCTTGCAACAGGGTTGGCCATTATGATCAAAGCATATTTTGCAATCTAACATACTTGCTATCTAGAATTAGCAAAACACAGACTGAAATCCAGAAAGGGACAAATGCAAGGGGAAAGGGAGATCATATTTAAAATTCCTTCCATTCCACTGGAATGGTTACCCAGCCTTTAAAAATTGTTGAGCCTTTGGAAGATAGTTCAAACCAGAATTCCCAAAGGGATTAAGAAAAACGGGAGGGGAGCCAGCAAACTGAAGACAAGTTTTACGTACCAAACATTCTCTTCAATAATTCACAAGGCATGAAATTACCTCGTTTATTATTTGGCTTTGGTCCAAAGCAAGGCTAATATGCCAATTTCAAAGAAAAGCAAATCAATGTATACAAAAGTGACACGTGTAATGCATGTATTTCATAGACTTCAGGATGAAAATACATTATTGCTTTCTTAGGAAAACACATTAAATACCATGTTAGAGAGTCTTATTTTCAAGCAGGTATGTAATTTGCTTCCTGACGAGAACTGTGTATATGACATCATGTACTACCCTTCCCACTTTATGTTTCAAGTCACATGCACAATCCTGTATGTCCTCCAATTCCCATAAAAATTCCATATACAGAAAGCACAAAGTACTGGACACTAAAGGAATAAAGTATCTTTGGTGGCTGATCCTAGCTCAGCACCACCAGTGCAGCACACCAACCCAACTGATGTACAATCCAACAGCAGTACTTAGACTAAACTTTCCTGTGCGTCCTGAGCTTCTCAACACAAGTCTCCTTTTAGGGATTGATTTGACCATCACCATATCAGGGACAAAATAACATCACGGAAAGCACCGAAGAGAAAATACGCTGTTTAGTGAGGCAACTGTAGTATGTGGAAACAAGAATTGCCACCTTTGTAGCATCTCTGAAAGATATTGTTATTAACTCTTCTAAACACGGTTCTATTCCATGTTAAAATGGTTTCCTACTCTGAAAAGTGTCTACAAATTGCATGGGTTTTCATGTTTAATGCTTCAAATGACTAAAGCTAAATTTGCTTCAATTGTAAACCAAAAGATTGGTTCTTATTAAATCCATCTAGAGTATGACAGAGCCATTTCTGATCCATATACTATCATAATAAATTTGTTACACATATATATTAGCTTTATCCATAAATTACACATATAAAATAAATATCTAGCAGAAATGCGCTTCCTTTAAAGAAACATCACTGACAGTCTGGAAGACAAGTATCAAGTTAATACTATCAGAAAAAAAAATATCTGACAAATCATCTCTTTCAAATATATTAATTCTATAACAGAAAAAACAGTTCCATAGAAGATAAGAACTTGAATCATTCAGAAAACAATCATAATGATCCCCTTGCATTTCGCTTAGTGGACAGGCTGTACTTGCAATTATTTGCAGAGCAGACATTCATGTTATTCCAAGTGTACAATGCAAACAAACTTTAATATCCCTCTCAAATTACATTTGCTATAGCATAAAAAAATCAACACACTCACTGTACAGTGAAAGACCTTAGTTCAACCAGTGAAGACAGATGCACCAAACAAGCCTGTGACATTTTGGCTCAACGTGTAGGTAAAATTAGCAGACTATAATATATGCTATATCACTGGATAGCTGCAGGGACAAAGGGAGGGCTGAGAAAAGCATTTAATATGGAATAGCTGGTTTTCCCAGTACACCAGTCAGGACACAAAGCCATTCCAGAGAACAGGAGTATCTAAGTGCTCTGCTAAGTAACTGTGGACCTAAGGCTCTCCCACTCACCCATTTCTAAACTAAGGGCTCATCAAATGTGTACTGCAAGCTTGGGTAGCAACAGGCTGTTCCCTGGAAAAATATCATGCTACTGTATGTTAGTGAAAAGAATGAATCTGCTTTCAATCCCCTTCCTTCATGCTCTGAAGATGCCTTCAGACACTGGTGGCCAAAAGCAGGATGAAATCTGGCCAACAAATACTTGCTGTTAGTCTGCGACACACAAATTAGAACAAAAGCAATACTACAGATACAGTCAAATATATTTCACTTATAAAGACTCTCAACCAAATATTTCCTAGGTTGTTTTTTTTTTTCTTTTTCATTTAATAGCACTTGCCTTTTTGTTTTAACAAATCAAAGCACTACAAGGTTACAGTATCAACAGTATATCAAAACACAGAGGCTTGCAAAAGTGAATCTCTTGTGATTTCTACATGAAAAAGAAGTGCTGCAGTTTCCCTAAATATAGAAGTCCTTTAGACTACCTATTTAATAAATATCCTGCAAGGTACCAGGAGATAACTGGTTTTACAATAGCGATGGCCTTTAATCAGGATATATTTTCTCATTTTCTACCAGGTAAAGCAATTCTCTTTGTAATGATTATCTTGAGTGCCTCTTTCATTTCCTTTTCAATGTTGGGTTGGTTTTTTTTTGCAGAAATCCTTACAGATGCAACACAGAGAGAACACATAAAAACCTTACAGATGCAAGACACAGAGAACACATAGGAGATAGAAAAGCATGCATTTCAAATTGTGACCACACAGAACTTTAACAAATCTGCCAATTTTAAATTGTACACAATAAGACCTTACAAAAAAATTATTAAAGGAATATGAACTGGAATTCAGATTTCATTCATTGGTCCAAACCAGTTCTATTCTCACATTGTTTCAATTTGTTTTACTCCATGGCATTTGAGGATTTAAAAAGCACCTGCATGTTGAACATACCCTGTGACAACACTACAAAGAATAATTGCAACCCAACTACCTTAACGTGCCTCATCTGTTTGGAATTAAGTTGCACTAACTGCATTCTGCTGAGAAATATCTGCATGACCAACACAATTAAATAGCAGTTTGATGAATTCTCAGCCTCTAACAGTCTTTCGAGCAGTAGGCAACCAACTGAGCAGATTCATGAACTTCTAGCTAGGCACCAGATCAAGATTGCCATTTTGGGTTTCTTGAACACAAACTCTCCCTAGTATAATTAGGCAGATGTGTCAAAACAAAAGGGGGAGGGGGGAACCAAACAAACCAACCTCTTCTTACCTGTTGCTTAAAATGGAATAAATTACTGAGATTTAGGAGGATTAGAGCTGTGATGCTGGAAACAGCTGGTGACAGTGGTGCAATTGGAGCTGGAAGAAAGACTAAAAATACTCCTGAAAATGTAGCAAAGCAAAAATAAAAAGCTACTACCTGGAGCTGTAACTGCTGAAAAGAAGTGTGACTATGTGGCTTGATAATTCTGATTATTGGATTCTTTATCTCTTGGGTTCTGTATCTTTCTCCTTCAACTGCCATCCCTTTCCAGCAATTCTTCTTGACCTCACAATCCATGAATAAAGGACAGTTTCAGTTTTGCATCCTGTCATCCATTCATCACTCTGCTAAGTCTCTTTGCTGGCTCTGTTTCCCAATTTATGCATCATAAAATTCTGTACACGTTTAACAGAGCAGCAATTTATAAATAGCTTTTATTACACAAGGCAGGCTTGATGGAAACAGGAGGTCAGAGATACTGGCACTTAATTCTTAAACTTTTCCATTCTGCTCTTCCTCCCAATTTCTCACAACTAGCTATCCTCAAAGAAGAATGTTAATGTTGATTGGGAATTATTTTTTCTCTTTGATGAACCCATTTCTTTAATAGTGGACATCTCCTTTTCGTATGTGAAACACTAGAGAAAAAAAAAAAAAAAAAAGAAGAAACCATGCAGTTATCCCAACACATAAATCAGCCACAGTCCTACTTCCTACTACTCTGAGTGTCCAGGGCACAGATTCCCATGACAACATGTAGGTCCTTTATTACAGTATCACTTTGCTCAGATATATATTCTGGAGATGGGAGAACCCACTGTAAGCAACAGAGGAAATATGCTTCAGTGGTAGATTGAACTGCAGCAGGGCCACTGAAATAGCAGGCGAAGCAAAGGATCAGGTTATGGATTTCACATCTAGAAACCACTACTCTGCACTAGCAGATGACAGCCTTCTTGCATCCATCTATTACTGCTTCTTGCCAAGTCAGTTTAAGGCTACCACTTTCTGCACGCCTGAGAGGAAAAAAGAAAATGCTTGAAGAGCTTTGAGGCTATCAGTGAGGAGAATGGCAAACACTGCATCATGCTGGAATTAGTAGCTCCAGAAGAGGTGAAGTCTACGTTTTTGTATGGGAAGAGAGGCTGCATAGCCTCAAGAAGCTACAGAGTAGTGTCCCCAAGCCAGTAATCCCTTTTCCCTTGATTAGTGTTATACACTGATTGCATACCCTAAAATATCTGAATAATGGTGGAAACAAAGTCCACAGTGGGAAAGATGTTGTATGCTAATGTCTCTTCTTGAGAAAATCTTTTAAAAAGTCCTTACCAATAATGACCTCTTCCTCTCCTGGCTTGGTTCATTCTCTGGCTTCCCACTTCTTTGCACAGAAATTGCTACACTAGATAAAAGTTCTCCCCACAGCACAACCACCTGTCACTATGCTTTACAGAATTAATCCAAAACTGAGGTTATATAGTGAAATTATCATGCAAGTAAATTGCAGGGAAAGCTGATGAAGACATGCAAGCACTACTCAATTACCATTTTCAATGCTACCTAAAAATATTAAAGAAAATTATTATTGCTGAGCACTCTGAGACCGGTTTAAGACACCCACTGATATAAATACTTGACCCTGCACTTAAGTATTTAAATCTTTTTAAGGTTCATAGCCCACCTGTCCCCCCCTTGAGGTATAATCTGACTCACAGCCAAGAGAGAAGGCTGTTTAAAGCTCTAATAGAACCCATTCGCTATTGCTCTTTTCATTTGTCCTCTACAAATCAGTCAAGGACCCAAGCTCTTGAAGAAATACTGCTAAATTGGACTCTGGTATTGCTACAATTGCTCAGTAGCAAGGCTACGGATGGAAATAATTCCCAAGGACTAAGACTTTGGAGACCTCAGTAAAAAAACTAATAAAGAAAAGAAAAATGTGAAGTGAGCCTCAAAGTGATTTGTGCTCAGCATGTGTTGAGCCTGCCTCCTCCCTGGGCTAGCTAGTGGGGAATGCTGGTGATGCTCCACAAACATCTCAGGCTCCATCCTCTATTGCACTGCCTTTGATTTGCACATTCTTCTCTTCGTGCGTGCAGCAAGAATGTCACTGCAGAGCAAAGCAGAGCGCACCAGAGATAGCTCACCAACATCAAAGGAGTATGCTCAACAATGTATTTACTTAGGAGCAAGTTCTCTCAAAACTCAATCTCTTCTTCAACAGAGATGAGGAAAAGAGAACTGTGGCAGGGACAACAAGGTCAAGCACTATCAGGTTCCATTTAAGTTCTCACTAGTATTCTTGTTTGAGAGTCATTAGTCTATTGCTTTGAAAAGAGGAGGTATTTGTGCTGTTAGTTTTTTCATTCTACCCATCGGAAGAACAACAGCCTGAAAGGATCTCCAAATCAAATAAAGAGGGACAAAACACAAATGTTCATTATTTTTTAGGAGGAAGCTTGATACATTTAAATATATTAAGCATCATGGTTATTACAGAAAAGGACTGGGCTTAGCAACTCTTTTCAAATCAATTCCAAATTGAGGATATCTACTTCAGAGTGCAGATGTGCAACTCTCCCATCAAGAGCTCACACATTCAAAAAAGGCACACACAGTAATACTATGAAATAGCCCTACATTATTCCAAAGCTTTGTCCCAGTTTCAGCGTGATTGGCAGCACACAGTGAACATGCTAATGCATCCATAGTTTACTGTACTTTTCAGGCTTTTTAAAAAACTTCACAAGGTCTTCATCTACCAGGAGCACAAGTCTCTAAACATTCCAATTTCTTCCTTGCAAGTTTAAATCCTTTTAGGAAATGCTAAATATATATGCATTTATTACTGATATTGTGTCCAGTAGAATAAATGTTTGTAACTACCCAGCAACACCTTCTGTAAAGCAAAGCAGCTCAAACACTTGACAAGTACCAATTAAATCTTGTTATGCAGAGATAGTATTTTTCTCATTTTGTAGATCACACCATTTAATTTCTTAAAGAGATGGAATAATTTAGGAGAATTTGTCTACAGTAGATTAACACAGAGCTGTTGCTGTGCTGTACCTAGAAATCTCTGCACATGACAGTGGTAAGCCTCACAATAAACAAATACTGTGTGCGTGGTTATTTTGTAAATCTCTTTCCATTTTAGAGGAATACTCTACACATGAGACAGCCTCATTAGAAACATTACACTATTACTGATAAAAAAAAACCCAAAGGAGATGGGGTCAAAATGCAGGTTCCCATAGGCAAGAAAAGCATTAGCTGAGATCAGTTCCTTACTTAAGTCCCGTGACTTGAAGAGAATGCAAAGTGCAGCAATTATATTCAAATACAATGAATGCCATAATTATGACTTCAGAGGTAAGTGGAAATATTTTGAGAAGCAGTAGTTCAACTAAAGCCATTTTCAAAACAGGGAGTATGAGATTTTACCTACTACAAACCAGTCATAAGGTATTAACAATATTTCTATTTTTAATGGATGCTCTTTTGGATTTAAAGAAATAAAACCTCCTGTCCAACATCCTACCATTAATAACGGCCACTATAAAGACATGAAATTCTCCTCTCTGAATCAAGGAGGAACTAGTGCCTAAATGTTTCAAGGGACATTTTATTTTTCCAGAAAGACCTGTACACCTGAGTTTCCAATACTTGCGGTGAAAATCAGTGATTAATGTTAACTTTAAAAATAACAGAACAAGCAATTAATCCTTTTCAGGTAATATAATTCCCTCTGGAGTTATTGGAAGAAGGAATTGAAACATTTATTCTGCAAGTTTGAAAACAATCAGGAAAAAATGCAGTTATTACGGACAAAAATTTCATGGCAAGACTGGTCATCTATAAACGAAAGGCCATCCTTATACAATTTTCTTTTTTAAGATACAGAAAGTGATGACAGGAGAATGATACTTTATTGTTACAAGGGCAGAAAGTCACAAGAGGCCAAAGTGATTTTCAGCTAATGTGGTGTTTCTGAATGTGACATTAACAACAGCTATTTCTGATTTAATTTGCTTTGCTTTAAAACCACTTCACTGCACGTTCATACAGAATTTCATGATAACCATAATTCAAGGGCTGCTTATTAGTAGCAGCAGAAAATTCCACGATCAATATAATCTGCCACTTTGAGCAGGGAGGAGAGTATTCTTCAGTAATCTTTACCAAGTATTTCTACCCAAATCTACATAGAATTGCCAGCTTGCAATTCTATGTTTTTGGAACTGGCAGAGATGGCAATTCTGTGTAAGCCAAACAAAGCAAAAGTTAATCACACATTATCTCTCCACCAGTATGCAGACTTTGATTTCAAACGATGCCCTATAAGGAGTATACTGAAATATGTGACAATGAACAAAGCTTAGAAAGATGGAGCGTAAGATGGAATGAATGTAAAAAAGGATATACAGACTTCCTGTACAGCTCTTTGAAAGGCAGGATCAACAGAATTTTGAGAGAAACACTGAAGAAAGGATGGTCAGCCATTGGATAAGAAAATCACGTAAACATTAGGTTGGACAGACCAAGTGAAGAAATGTCAAGTACTTTAAAAGAGATAAGGGAGAGAAAGGTATGAAGAACAGGCACAATAAATTATGCTTTTGCAATTGAGAGGACAGTTTGCATTATAGAAATAAAAATGAACCACTATCAGAAAGCAAAGAGGAAAAAAAGAGAAAGCACCTGGGTGTTCAAAGAAAAGACAAAAGCACAATGTTATAAAACTACAACGATAAAAAAACCCAGACAAACAACAACCCCTAAATGTAAAAAGCCCCCACAAAACCCCCCAAGGATCCTAATTAGAGAGAACAGGGCTGACCCATGGTCCTATTTTCTTTCATATATTCAACCAACAAACTGCAGAGAATTCCAGCAGATAGAATTGACAGTGACATTTTAAGTCAATGAGAATCTATTTTACTCTTCCTCCCACAACACAAATGAATAGTAGTGCTAATGAAATTCCACTCCTATTATAAATTGACAAATACAATCCTGCATTCACCCTTCCAGCAAAATCTGCCTTTTAACAAACTCAAACTATTCTGAAATACCCTGTGGTCACAGTATGACAAAACAAAATGCCACTGTCTCTTGCACTGTTCTTCTTCCAATTAACTTGACTTTAGTGAATCAAGATAAATTATTTTCTATTGTATTTTACACTTAAAGTTTTGGATTAATCATATTAAAATTTACAATTTTCGTCACAGACTTTAACACAGTCTGGTTACTTATGTCATATCTGATCAAATGTTTCTGACTGAGGATGGGCTTCTAATTCATTACACCAAAATAACTTGCTTTAAGAAAAAAAAAATAAAATAAAAAAATCCATGCGCACTAGTTTCCAGTTCTGTCTTCTCCAAAATGCCAAGGAATTACATTACACACAGAAATAAAAAGAACTGATTGGATTTTGGACCAAGATGCAAAATGTAATCTGTGCACATTATTATTCAGGAAAAAAAAGAAAGTCCTTCCTTTTGAATGTGTTTGCTTAGAAAGGCTAGATAACCTTTATTTATTTGTGGTATACTTGGAAAGAAGCTGTTTGTATCTCTTGATCAGAAGTGTACAGAAAGAGAATTCCGTGCTGCTGTCAGGCAAAAGGAAAAAAAAAAAGCTTTAATATTTACCAAGAAGAAAACAAAAAGTAATAATTGAAAAAAGAGGTTAGTATTATGCTGTGAGCTGTCTGTTCTCCCAAGTGAAGCAGGGTGAGACCAGCTCTGAAGGTAACACACTAAATGCAGCAGGGGCTGTAGTAGTGCCCTCTCCTCAATTTGAGTTAGCCAGAAAACAGGAAGGCAAGAGCTTTCATATTGAAACTGAGCTGTAACGCAGTCGAACAGCCATTAGCAAACATGTGTGCCTGCTTGACAAATTCCGTTGCGAGTAAAGATATTTCCCCTCCCACAGTCTCTAGTTTGTATATAACTCTTTCCCTCCACTCTTGAAAATCAGGCACCAGTCAGTATTTGCTCAGCTTGAAAGCTGGCTAACATGACACATTTACTAGCAAGCTCTCCCAAATTTAAGAATCCACCTTGGCATCTGCTGGGATTAAAGACAATAAATAAATGCAGCATGTCATCTTCAAAGTCCAATGTGTTTTCTTTATTTAGCTTCTTCCAACGTAGCTTTAATACAAGCTGAATGGCATAAGTATTGCAAGTGTCACTACTCTTTATAAAAATAAACAGCTTTTCCAGTCATTCTGTAAGTCCAGATATGTACCATCCCATCCCTTGCTTCCATCATCCAGCCACACACTTCAAAGAACAGTCTTCCAAATTGCTTTTTAGAGTTTGCTGAACATCAAGTATCAATGCCCCTAAAATGTCTTCTCCTGCTCTTGATTTAAATATTCTCTTCCTTGAGTACCAATCAAGTTTTTACTACTTAAGAACTGGATCCAAGGTATCTCAGTGCCATGCCAAGCTGATTATCGCACAACTCTCTTGTACCTGAAAACATGACCTTCCATCATACCACAATAACTAAAAGCAACTGTTTACTATTTAATAGTTATCCAGTAATGGAAATAGCATGAAAACTTCAATCTCAAATACAAAGATAGGATCCAATTCTGATCTTCTGTAAGCTCTTACAAGACAAAAAGAAAAAAAAAAACACTTCCACAAAGTTATTTTCAATTGTTTCCTACTTCTATTGTGCCATCATGGCATGGCTATCTCTGAATTCCAAATAACTAACATAACCATGGAAAAGCTAAAGAAGCTTTGTGTTAACTACAAACTCAAAGATCATCCTTGTATGTGATTAGTGCTATAACACAGGTATATTTACCACACTACAACAGTTCCAAGGCCAAACAAAGAAATGCATACCACAGAAAATCATTTCAGAAACCTACAATAGGTTACTTACCTATAGTTTACAACTTTTAACTAGCTGTAGTGGGTATTACAGCACATTGTTCTGATACTCCTATCTTTCATAAAGTCTGGACTCTCCAGTTTCTGTTTAAGAGATCATATGTAACTACTACAAGCCCACACATTTTCTGAAAATGGTTTCTGAAGATAATAGCAAAAGAACAATAGCACCATTTACTACAAGCAGTTAATTCAGGATCTACAGATCAAAACAAGTTAAGTTTTGTGGTACTTTTATTATAGATAGCTTTGCCTGTAGTCATCTTTGTAAAAGCTCCTTATTTCTTCTAAATCACTGCTAAAAGAGTCAAATTTCAGGGGTGAAAATAAGGATTAACACGTGAGGGTTTCTATCACCACTCTATAAAGTGCTGCTTCTTTTATTACTTGCTTGTATGCACTTGCATGATAGCTTCACCAAAAAGGAAGCTGTTTTGGTCATTTATTACACCAAATAAAACAGAATCTGACAACCAGGCAGCACTAATTTTGCTCACTTGAACTAGTTGAAAAATTTAGGGATTAAACTCTTCAGTTCCTGAAAATTAAGGAAGTATTGGCATGAAAAGAGATGAAAACTTAGAGCAAAAAAGTTTTATCATTTGTGAACAGTAGCAAGTTTTTGGCCCCAAAAGTATCCATGCCCTTTTTCCACTATTACTGTCACAACTAACTCTAACTGGCCAAAATTTTAATCACAAAAACACTATACGAACACCTACAACCTTCTCTAAGTAGAGAAAGCAGTGAGTTTGTTTCCCCCATGACATCCTTAACCCCTCCAAAAAATGCAAGCTGGCCTTCTCAATTTTCAAAACTATCCTTACCTTTACCTCTCATAGAAGAAAGTCCAGTGAAAGAACATAAATTCACATCTTACTTCATAGTAACTTTCCCATACAGGGCAATGCATATTTCTACTAACTGCATTGACAATAGAAGGGAAGCCAAGAAGGAGCAGCAGAGTCTCACCTTTGCAACATAAGCTCCTTTCCTAATCTGCCTCAATATACAGTTCGAATTTACTAACATCAGACAGATGAAAAATCATCCTTCCATGATCATCTGCTTCTCTGGTTCTAGATGGCACAATGTCCTTTTCCATTTTACTCCTTTGATTCAGGTGAGGACCATTACTGCTAGTAAGTATTTTGAACAGGAAAATATCAGCCTTTAATACTTCAAAAATAGCTATCACTTCCATAGACACAGAAATTCATAGGAAAGATATTGCTTGTGTTTGTTTGAAACAATTACTGCTTTTTATTTAATACATCACCATGTAAGGAGGATTGATGATAATGCTACAGCACAGAGATGGAACACCTGACAGGTCCAAGATAGTTAGGTATCCACAAATGAGAACTTGTAAATTCTACAGCAAGATCCATTGTGTTGCAAATTTTCAAAACCCCTCGGTTACAGTGACTGGAAGAGAGACATCAGTCAGCCAAAGACAGAAATAAGTCAATGGATGAGTTGTATATCTATTTCCACCTGCTGGCAGGAAGTGTTTCCACAGCAGCAATGTGCTTTTACAGCGGTTTAACTCTGGAATAAAGCCAATAAATCAGTAGAGTTTTTCTTGGTTAAAAAATGAACAGAAAGCAGCATTTATCCTACAATGTTGCTGGCATGCACAGATTATTACATTAAGTCTGTTTTTGATAAGGCTGTATACCTACAGATCTGGGGCCCTAATAGTAGTCTAACTGATTTATAATATATATATATTTTTTTAATGAGAAGTGAGTGCTACCAACACACATGGCAGTTTCCCAAAACTGTAAGGAATAAGCTTGAATTTCTAAACACACAAATATCTTACGGTGTTACACGGGTCCAGCGCTCAGCAAAACAAGTATTTTGCAGTTGATGTTTATTTGAAATTCCAAGGTGTTTGAGCCAGGACTCAAAGGAATAAGCTGGTATTCACCACATACCACTGAACTGCTAAAACATGAAACCAACTATGCTCATTTCTTTAGAGCTGATTGTAGCAAAACACGATAAAGTCAATACTACAGTTGGAAGAGGCCCTTCCAAAGCACTTGGGCTATGTCAAAAAAAGCCTCCATTGTCCATAAACAGAGAGGGTGAATTAATCTCTGTTCTCCATTACATCAACAAGTAGAGCATTTCCAAGTACAGACACCACACTCCCAACCTCACTTGTGGATTTTTCCACACTGTGCACCCCAGGCTTTCATCTGATATCGCTTTTAACACTTCAGATTCATAATCCAGCATCAGTGGGTGTTAGCAAGTATGTTTCCTGTGAGTTCAACATTCAAGTCCCAAACAGCAATGCAAGCTGACATTTCACAGACCAGGAGAAACCGAGTCATCTCCACTGTAGAACTGTTCAAGAGGCATGAAGAGACTGGTTTACTAGTTAGCAAACACTACACATTCCGTGCTCCGTTCACAAAACACTAGTTAAAATGTTGAAGCCTTTCTTTCCCTTCTGACCTTGATGACATGTGTGACAAGGCTGTTTCCAAACATATTTCCAAACTCAGCTCCACAAAAAGCTTCTTGAAAGCTGTACTATTGCATTAACACGTGCTGGAAAGCATCTGGCTTCTGTGCTACCCTCTGCATCTATAAATACCCATCGAACAATGTGCAACTACCAAACCAAATCCAAACCTCCTCCAAGAATGCTGAGTTTTATCTTTGTCACCAACTAATTTGTTACATCTTTGTGCCAAAACAACATCTCATACATGTATATACTGAAACTTGACAAAAATTCCAGCAGATGTTTTCACAAATGCCTAATGCCAAGAGAAGAATTTCTCAGAGCAAGAAGTGCTGCAATCCATTACAGCATTAGGAATTCAATCTTCTGTCATGCAGCAAATTGAGGTAACTATCAATTCTGATTCTCTACAGCTATCTTATGGAGAAAAAAAAACCACTTCAGGAATGCAAAGGAATTACCATACAATTTAATTAGAAGGAGGAATATTTTGAAGATAATGTCAATATAAGTATATGTTAATGATCATTTTAATGAGATAAATAGGCCCTCATATCCCCAGTCCAAAAATGCCTGAGATCCAGCTTTGCAACAGTAGGTAGCAGTTGCAAGAAACAAAGTCTCCCTTTCTACTGATGTGGGCGATGCTAAAGCTGTAACAATTACTGGAATTCCAGTCAGGAAGGAGAGGAGGAACAAACGATGCTTTTAGCTACAGAGACCTATCAGGCCATTTTCCCCTTCTGTTTCTGAACGCACTGTTTGAGGGAAACAATCCCTGTCAGAACTCTCACGGCACAACGCATCGCTGCAGTTGTTCAAGCATGACCCTCCAGATGGAGGGAGAATTCAGCTTGCAAGCTAAAAGGCAAAGGTGGTTGTCTTGTTAAACACTCTGGGTATTACTATGTGGGTATTTTAAGAGCATATTTCAAAATTTAACAAAATCATCAGGTTTTTAACTAGGAAGACCCTTTACATAAACTCTTACTGACAATTTTCAGCAAGTTTCTACAGCAAAGTTGGCAAGTCACGTTTGGAAGACTCGTTCCATGAACATCCCCTGTTGAAGACGATAGCAACAAAGTATACAAAATATATAGATGGGGGTGGGGGGGATATTTGCATTCTGTGATCCAGAGATTTCAGTAGTAGCTTGTCCAAACACTAGAGCATTCAAAATGTTCTATTTTATAAAGCATCCGTTTTAGCATCTGAAGAAAGAAACACTTAAAAACAGTTACCATGACATAGTGCACCAGTTGAAAAGGCTGAATTTCTACTGCACGTGTTTCTGTTCTGCAGCTTGAAGTTAACTGAATACAGTACATTTCTGAGTCGGGGCATACTAAGGAGCAGGTACTGGGTAAGGTATTTCTGAGATAATGCTTTATATTTATTGTTTAATTCTTTTCATCATCTAAGTTGTTTTATCAGCTTGGAAGGGGCTTTAATGGATCTAAATGAAAGGAGAAAATTTGTCTAACATTTATGCCTTGCCAATTCTATTAGATGTTGCTATAAGAAATATAAATCAAGAGATTGGGTCTTAAAAGTTTTATTCACTGTAGTTTTAATAGACCGTACCAATATTACTCCAGTATTGCCAAAGATGTTTCCAAGAACACTGAATGAATACTAAGAAGGCCTACCAAGACTCCTGCTATGGAAGTACAGATTAAATCCTAAATTTAATCTTCCAATTGGATCAACATGAGAAAATTCAGTATGGCTTCAGGCAATATGCCAGCAAAGATCTCACAGAGGAGTTACACTGTATGTTTAACCAGAATGGAAACGCTCACAGTTAGCACTTCAGGATCAGAAGTTACGTTTGTTTTCAATACTGTGTGCAACAATGACTCCTCCTTTTGATAGGTGTCTATTAGCATGTTTCCACATGCATATACCATCTACCAATTACCAGTCTTTTGGGTCCAGAAAAGCATACACATTTTGAACACTAATGCATTTTGGATGAAGCAAGTTTTCTCTGAAGAATCAACTAGAAAGCAAGAAGACACTTAACAAAATACCATACAGACTTAAGCTATGTGACTTAAGTCTACCTTTAAGGCCAATCTTATTCCAAAAATTCAATGAAATATTATTTCAGACAGATAAGTACCTTGGCGAGGTAATAACTTGCTAATAAGCAGGTTATATGTAACACAAAGTAATTCAATAATCAGTATTCCAGTAGTTCTGATGCTCCCTAAACTGAATCGTAGTTTATTAAATCCTACCTGATCAAACCATAAAAATTATTTCTAGTAATACAATCTGTTAGTGGATAGGTAGCTGCTCAAACAGTAAACTGGAGGAAAGAAAAAGGCCTCAGCCTGCTGCACCATTGCTGCAGAGTATCTGGCTTGCTCTTGTTTCCGTCAGCATTATTAGGAGGAGACCCAAGCACATAAGGCAGCAGCTTCCACCATCACAGTGGCTCCCAACCCAGGCCTCATACAGGTTAATGGAAGGTGTTCAGCTCTTCAGCTGCCCGGACCATATCATCATCAACACACCACAGCCAGGCCATAAGCAGCACAAAGGCAAATCCCCCACATTTTCAAGCTAGTAGCGATTTTTATGGAGGAATTATGAAATGATTTCAAATGAGATTATCAGAAATACATGAAATTAATGTGTATTGTACATAAGTATCCAACATTCCTTTTTAAATCCATTTAACACCACCAAAGGCACTAGAATTGTGTGGATAATAAGGCAAAATCAGGACACA
>WTSP01022412.1:32056-81843 GCA_025331215.1 Actenoides lindsayi | reverse complement strand
CAGACCAAGGCCACTGCTGGATCTTGTGTACCACATTGGGGGTGCAGAAAGTGAAAGGCTGCACCTGCAGGGAGGAGTGGACAGGACAGGTGACCCCAAACTGACCAAGGAGGGGTTCCATCCCATAGACAGCATATTCAGTCTAAAGCTGAGGGATCATGAGGGTCAAGCCCTGCTTGTTCGGCTCTTCTTCTGGCTCCTTCCCGGCTTCTTCACTGACTGGCATCCAAGGAGGGCTGTGTCCATCCTGCCTTCGATCCTGATCTGAGTGTTCCTGAACCAGGTACCAGAATCCAGCTCCTGAACACAGCTCCCATCTGCTACTGGGCCCAGTCTGGGACTTTCCCAGTGCCTGCTCCACAGCATCAGTGGTGACTGTGACATAATTGCCATCACAGGGGGTTGGGTTTGATACTGGTTTTATATATATTCCATTTTATTACCATTTTATTATTTTCATTGAAGCTGTTCTAGTTTCCTCTTCTAATCTCTAAGTCTCTCTCCTTTATTCCTTTTCTCTTCCCCTTTGGGGAGGGAGGGGGGGTTAACAGAGAGCATCTGTTATAGGTCTAGCGGGCTGCCCCGACCCTAAACTGTGACAAGGTATGCTGCAGGGGGAAATAAAGAAATACAGGCTTTTCAAGATGTACTGACTTGTGTGCTGCATAGCACTGCTCTTTTCTGGTCCAGCGTGGCACTTTTTGGGCACAGCAGGTTGGCACGCAGCAGTGCAGGCCAGGAGAGCAGCAGAGAAGCTGTAGTGTCACAGGCCACATGTTCATCAGCAGTGTCCTTCCTCTGAGCATCCTCCCTTGTACAGAAAATGCTCCTCCCACGACTACACTCTCTGCTGTCTGTCTGTTACATGAGTCAATGCATCAGGGTTGCACTGAGATGAGAGGGTAAGCCACACAGTGTTGTCATGCTTAAGTACTGAAAATTAATGATATTTTAAATAAATAAAATTAGAACTCTATTTTCTGGTTTGTGGGCTTGTAGAGCATATTTGAGTGACTTTTCTCAGAAACCGCAAAGGCTAGAAACCTTCCTTCTCTTGTGATTCTGAACTTATTAACTGGCTCCAGATGGTTTAACTGTAAGAAAATAAGTACTGGGAGAGTTGTAACTATGTCATTCATGTAGCAACATCGGGAAGAGCGATGTGAAGAGGCTGATAGTCATTCCTTCTCTAAGAGGCAACATTGAAGGCAATTGGATGTAGTTGAGCAGATAAGTATTTGAGAAGTAAAATGTGGCTGTGGAGGATAATGAGAGATAATTTGGGGTTTCTCTGTGACCCCTAACTACAGAAGGGTGATCAGATTAAATGAGAGTAACAGAAAAATAGCTATCTCACTTATTTTCTGTTTCAACACCATAGAAAGGGGTGCTTTAAGGGAGCCTTGACAAAAATGTGCCTTTGAGAGACCAAGGTTTATTGTAAAAGGAGAAAATTGTCTCTAGAATAATTTGCACATATATAAAAATAGATTAAAACTCTTGCATACTCTTTATGCAAGATCTGAGGAGTTTTATCTGTATGAAACCACATATTCCTGGTCTTGCACTGACTAATACAGGCTCTGCTGCTGCATGTGAACAGACATACTTGCAGTGACATGCTTAAAACACAGAGGTAAAAAAGATGTCATTGCAGTGATGGATTCTCCAGAAAACATTCTCTTTGAGAAAATGTGTCATAGTATATATTCTCCTCTATAGATTGCACTAGTTAGTGGTTTAGAAAAACTGTAGGGAAATTGGATATTGGAATTGGGTTTGCTTCCTTGGCTGTGGGAAATACTGGCTTAATAGAAAAATTCCAGACAGTATGTGCAAGTATGAGGAAACCATCACATCGGGTCATGCGTGGCATGCTGTATGTATGCATTTAATGCTCCCTTTTGGACTATCTTCTTAATATGGCTGGGTTTACCTGATTGCCATGCCAGTGTTTGAGAACATGCACAGACTAACAGATGTTGAACTTTTGTTAAAGCATTTTGGAAAATATCAGGAGATCAATTAATTCCGTGCAAGCTGCCAAAGTAAACTGCACTTCAAATGCAAGTCTCTCCTGATGCTGAGGATGACTGTTGCGTTCCCTAGCATGCAGGTGTAGCTGTAATTGGGGATTATGATACAAGAACAAACAAAATTGTAGAGAATTAAAGCAGTGCTATCAGATTGGGCTGCGGCTTAGATTCGTTTTTTAATTTTTGTGTGTGTGAGGAGAGCAAATCTACATTTATTTTCAGGCAGTTTAGAAGCTGCCCCAAGAAGTCCGCTTTAGATTCCCAAGCACATTAACCTTCTTTATATGTGGAAGGTGCCGAAGGGCAGAGGCAGCACTGCAGGAGCTGCCCAGGAAGGGCCGGGCAAACCGCTGCCTGGGACACCCACCCAGGACCACCGCTCCCAGCACCTGCCCCTGCAACACACTGGCTGCCAGCTCTGCTGCCCTGGGAACTGCGCACTCTTTATATGCTCTGAAAATCAACTTCCAGTTAAGACTGTGCTCACACTACCTGATACTCGCAGAATCTGGGGCACATTATACACAGGTCTCCGAGATGAAAGGCCAGCCGTGAACTAGCCGTTCTCCCATCAAATGCTTTCAGTCAGTCAATCTCTAATGAGAAACACTAAGGAACATGTTTCCAGCTCTTCTCTGTGTTTGGCCAACTTCTGAAACAAGGCTAATTGTCTACATGTGTGTTAGTCAGTTGAAACTCAGTCAAGAAAACAGTCTATCTTGCTGGGTTTAAAAGTTACCTCTGATCCTGTCAACCACGTTACTCTAGTTTAAGCTGGAGGTTAAATTCCGTTGGTATTTTAGGTGCGTATTCTACTACAATGCACAAAGAAACTAAGCCATTTCATTCAGTTCAAGACCCCACTGGGTTAACAAAATGTTCTTAAACAGCTTGCTGTTGTATTTGCTAGCTGAGTGATCAACTTGATACTGTTTTGAGAGTATAGCCTGCAAATCAGTGGGCAGGGTTAACAATACTTTGGGTAAAATTATATCTGCCTATTTGTATAATTAAATAAAATGCTTTTTAATGCCTTCGAAAGAGAAAAGGTGTTTTGTTAACAGCAATTTTTAAACCTTTCCCACTGCTAGGAAAAAGTCTTATTTTAATATGCATTATGTCATATTACAAGTCAGTTTTCCTTTAGGAACAAGAAGGTAGTTCTTAAAGTGAATACAGGTTCACCTTATTCATTGATGAGAATTAAAATAGTGACTTCTTCTGCCTACATTAGCATCTGATTGCTAACATATTTCTAAAGATAAGCTTTAACTTAAAAATAAATTCTGGGAACTTTCTGCTTTTGAGCAATTATTTTGCATCATCCAAAAGGAATAAATATAATGGAAATGTGTATAATTACAACTCAAATTGTATGCTAGCCAATCTGATTTTGTTTGTTTGATAGCTTAAGTGACATATTTTGTGCTTTCTTGTTGCGCATACTTTTCACATGCACTAAGGCTGGTTTTTGCCTGCTGGGACTACAATTTTGGAGAGAAATAAAACAGTCTTTTCCTTGCTATTTACATGAAAGAAGAAAGCTGATATTTTTAGTAGGCAGATGTGGAACAAACATGTAATTGTAGGACTGATCCAGCAGCTTGTTTAGCTGTATATTATGGTATGCCATTTAGGAGAACAATCTAAAGTATGAAACAAACTCAAGTTTATGTGTGAAAGTTCTGTGGAGCAAAAGCAGCTTTATGTGTGAAAATGCCCTACAAACATACCCCATGTGTATGCAGCCTGTTGCACGCATCTCTATAATGTGCTTATTTTACTTTTTATCTGGTCCAATCTGCTATATCCATAAGAATGTCCAGACAAAAAAATACACTGGTCATTGCCCAGATATCTTAAGATGATGGAGTGGCTAATATAGTCCAAGTAGATGGTACAGCACCCCTGGGTTGCACTGGGCTGTGACGACGTGTTAATAACTGTGTGTCTAGTGGCCTTCAGTTATTCTCCTTTCATTATAAAAGGGAAATTCTTGGGATGAATTAAATACCCAAAAGGTGTTTGGCATGCATACAGCATTTATTTAATTGTACTTTTTTTTTTTCTTTTGAATGTAGCTTCATCAAACAGTTTGCAAGGTAAAACTACTGGTTGAAGATGCTGCAAGAATGTGGCTTGTACTTGTGTAACCAGTTCTGTCTGTTTGATGGATTTTGTTTGGGTTTTTTTTTGTGTTTTTTTTCAGCTGGTGTATCAGTACTTCAGGCAGTTTCTTCATGCCTTGAAGTAGCTCAAACCTCAGTGCACCTTAAAGCACCCTCAGAGCATGGTGACACAGCATCCTGGGCCACCTGGAAAAAGAAGCATTACAAAGCATCAGCAACCATCTGTTATGTTTCTGACATCAGCGAACTGCAACAAGGTAAGAGAAATCTCAGCTGTGGGACAGAGAGCTTAAGCAGCAAGTTCCTGGACTTGTTTCTGTGCTATGTGAATAGAGAGAAAGTGCAGCAGATGCACTCCCTATCTGCTACAATATCTTAACAGATATATAGAGGAGATGTGAATGCTATCAAGCAATGTTGGTAAGTTAGCTCTTAATGTGTTGCAAAGTATTACATTAACTTCACTGGAGGTTAGATAACTAGATAGTATTGATGTATAGATGGACATGTTAAACAGTGTCTGCCTTCTAGAGTGCTACCTTAGCAGGTTTTCTAGAGAGTGATTTGTTTGCTGGTGTCATGTGATGTGAGTTGCTCCTTACATATAGGTTCTTGTTGACTCTCTCCTGCAACATTTCATAAAAGTTCTGTGAAATACTGTGATGTCCATTAATACTGGAAAATCTGTGGTCAACAACATTGAGGAAGACTGACTTCTGTTTTATAAGGGAGGCAGCTGAAACAGAGGTGAAATCTTGCCGGAAGTCATTTTGTGGCAATGCTAGGGTGAGGAATGATGACTCTTGACTGTGTTTGTTTCAACAAATTGCTAAAGTTGCTACTGTGCATCCTTTCTCCTTATACAACTTGACTGCAATGTAGAGGTTACTAATAAGACTTACCTAACCTATGGAGATTTGCAAGAACAATTTGAGACTCCAACTAGTGAGTCAAGGAAACGGATAAACAATAGCTTCTTACGATTGAAGGAGACATAATACAGTAGAAAATGGTTACATTTTGAGGACTAGCTATATAGCTCTTAATATTATCTAACACAGAAGAGGCTAAAGAGGCAGATTGTCTGTATATTTTTAGAATGTAATGTATATAAATTTTCTATTCCTGCAATTCACATTATCAGTTGCAAAACAAAAACAAAAATCTGAAGAAAAATACTCAGAACAATTATTTGCTTAAGCCTGAGAGCCTGATTCTGCAAAGCCGAGGCTACCTCAAAGGTACCAAGGAACCTCAGCTTTTGTGGCTGCTAAGTTGGATGTGCTCAGCAGCACTTCTCTGGATTGGTGTTTAGGCCACCCAAAGTTATCTGATCCAACAAATCAAAAGCACAGGGCAGATCTTGGAAAAAATATGTGGACTGTTTGGGGAAATTCTGTTATAGCTTTCAATCTGATGATATATTCAGTTTGCCTGTTGTTCCATTTTGACCATATTGTGATGAAATGTTCAAAATGGCATAGCTATTTTGCTCCCTGGATAATTATTTAAAGAAGTATTCTCATTTGGCAGAAGAAAAAAGGTGAAACAGCCGACACTTTACACAGTGCTTGCATGTTCACATCAGGTGGGTACGATATTCAGAAAGGTAAATTCTGACCGATATGACTGAATTCATGTGTATCATACCTGTACAGCTTTGATAGCACTTTTGAAGGTAGGTCTTAGCTGAGATACTCAGCATGTCTATGACTGTCCAAATGGTTTGCCCCTCCTATTAGGCTAGTGTGTGGGCCCCAGGGGTGTGAAATAGTTAAGTGATAAATATTTGAGCACTTCCACATTATTTTAAGAACAAAAAGATGGGTCAATTTCAGTGGGAAATGTTCTTTTTTTGAGGTAAAAGCCTGTTTTTCTATAGAAAAAGTTTGTTTGGAAGAGATAACAGCTTAACTAAACCAAACTAATCTCCCGAGGGAATGCAGAAAATATTTGCAACTAAGCATCCATTTACAAAATGTTGAGAACTCTTCCCTTGGAAAAGGATTTCTAAATTTCAAAGGATGAAGTGCCCCATTTTTTCGGTGAGTGTGTGTCACCGTTATTAGTATTGCTGTTAATGGGGAAGAATGGGAAGAACCATGAGTATGAATTTGTTTGCATTGTTCAATGTAAAGCCATCTGCTTTTTGCTGTAATGGGAGACGTACAACTAGAGCAAACAGAGACACCACCATCGCTACCCTGACAAAGATCTGTGGTTTCCAAAGGGTATTGATTTATTTTTAATACTTCAAAGAAACCAACCAGCCCTCTCTGTCCAACTTGAGGCTCAAGACTTCCGAGCTTTTCTTCTAAGACCAAGTTATGAACTGCTGAAACATAGGGGTTTATCAGAGAACCCCCAGTGCAAGCTGAGCTCTGGCCATAGTACAATTTAAATTATTTATGCACAGTGCTGTGTTCAAACCATGTGCACATTTGTCCTTGTCAGTCAACAAGTGTTCTATTAATCAAACAGGAACCCTGGCGTGTTCATTACAAAAGTAAGAACATTGAATTTGGGATGGTATTTTTAGTGCTTTTGACAGACAGGGATTATTAAGCTGTCACTCCCTTTTTTTCTGCCAACTCCCCTGTCTTCCTCCCCTTCTTCTGCAATGCATTGTCATTTTATTATTAAGAGCACACTAATAGTTAAATGCCAGGAACCCTAAACCCCTGACTAGTTCACTGACATGACAGGTTATTTTTTCCCTCTATTCCCCGTCCAAGAACCCCTGCTGATCTTCCCAGCATGCAGTGCTGTGTGACCCTTAACATCTGGCAGTGATTAATTGTCTTAGTGTCATAGCGATCGCCTTCCTCCCTCTGATCCTTACTTACTTTGTTCTCCCTTTTAAAGCCAGTGTGCTGGAACCTTTTCTTCCCACTTTTAAATCTGTCCAGTATCCAGGATACTCTGTGTGTCTACTGTGATACAACTTGAAAGAAACTGAAACAGTCAGTTATCTGGCCCTGAAAGTCTGGTCATGGATTCAGAGGGCTTTCTGTTCACTGAAGGGGTGTGCTTGAAAAACAGCACTAACTAGAATGACACAGATCTTGTTGAACTTGATCCGGATCTGAGGTCCCTTCTAAGCAAACAATGCAATTATGGGAAACACCATTTTCAGCAGACACATGGGGTATTGTGTAGAAGGCTGTTGGCTGAAGCTTACACAACGTTACATAGATTAAGGGCCTGACACCTTCTGACAGCAGTTGCCCCTTTGTGCTCAGCTCACCCTGCTGTACCGCACTGCTGCAGAGGTCTGAGCCCTATCTGGGCCTGAGCTCTTCTCACTCAACTCCCAGTGAGTTAGGCACCTGTGCTGAGGACTGGTGGGTAGGCTTGGGCACCATGATCATCTCGGGTGAGAGCTAGAACAGGGATGGTGTCTACAAGTGAATTTTGTCGGCTGAGCAATGTCTGGGGAGAAGACATACCTGCTTTAGGTGCTTGTATAGAAAGAATACTGCTTAAAGAGGAGAAGGTCGTTCCACTAAGATAAATGTCAGATGTCTTCCCGTGTGATTTTCAAGAGTCATTTTAATCCTGCCCCAGTTTTTCATACTGGAAAATAAAGACAGTAACTGCTTTGAGGTATGGGAGACTTCATTAGAGTTTTCAGAGACCTTTATTTTTCCAGTATGAATATGAAGTATTGCTAGGCAATTACTTATATTTGTGTATTAAAGACCAGCTGCCAGGCGTGGAGGGAGCTGCGTAAGAGAGAGGAAGGAGAGCATATTGTGTAGAAGTGCTGGGTTTTTTCAGGTTGCTTAGATCTATTCACAGTTTGGCAGCTTGCACGGGTAAATTACCAACTGCTCTAAACTTCCATTTCCTTGCATGCAAACAGAGAATGAGATAATAGTCTTCTCTGCAAAAAACCCCAAACCCTAACCCTCTTAACATTTGAAGATGAAAGATAAAAATAAACAATTGTTTTAAATCCTGGTTGAATAGCCGAATACATGCACTGAACCCAAACTACTGTTACATTTGCATTTTAAGGCAAAATATCTGAAAGACAGTTTCTCCTTCACTTATCTATTGAATGTTGAGTTCAGAGTCTTTCTGTCTCCCATGACACACACTCCTCACAAATAGGTTTCTCCAGAGCAGTATTATGTTCTATCTCTCCATGTATTTCAAATAACTATAAGGCCACTTATTTTCTATTTCAAACCAAAATACTAAAATGGAGAGCATGGCCTTTTCTAGTTGCTAAGCAACACTTCGTAACGTTCATCCTGCATTTTGCTGTGCCATTTGGCAATTCACACAAGATCTTGTTTGTTCATTTCCAGTCTAGTAACATTGGTTGCTGTATTTCAAGTGCCAGTATACATCAAAGTATTTCCTAGAAGGATAAACATGTTAACTGGCAGAGAGTGAATGATTAACATCAAGTGCAGGCCTTTTAGTATAAAGGACTTGGCATGTCATCCATTGGCAAAGCTATTCAAATGAATGCCATCTATACCTAACAGATGTGCCACTAAGGAGTTATCCTCTTCTTTCCAAAGTACTGCTTGCCGTGCTGGTGTGATTGAATAGGGATGAGAGCTGCTGCTGAGGTCTGTAAGCAACTGAGCCAAATGCTGTTGTCAGCCATGGTAGCGTATCTGGAGATCTCTGCTGACTTCCCTGAGCTACCCCAGCTTTGCATCTATGTAACTAATGGTAGAATTACATTAAACTGCTATTTTCTCTTCCTCTGCTCTTTATGAACCGTACAAACAGCCCAGATTAACTATTTAATGTTACTTGTCTCTGATAAACAGTAAGTGTATGCCTCACGAAAGTTGTCTTTACTTAGTAAAAAACACTCATTCCTCACAACAAGGCAGGACACAGTTGGGTTTTGCTATGCTCTCTGCAATTCCAAACTTCTGATTGAGAACAGTAGGTGATCTGAATCCCTTTGTTAGCATGCAGTTTGGAGGGAGAGAGAGGCTTGAAGGAGCATTGCTTGGGCAATGCTTTAGAAATATCTAAGAAAGATAATTTTTAGAAGTTGTATGTAGCACATTGTTTTCCCCTTGTCTGTTTTGTCATCACTAGCTACTTGTGCATTTGTGTGCCATCTTTCCCTTGCAACATCTATGTACCACCGGGATTCTGAGGCTAAATTTCAGATGCTGACAAACATGTTTATTAAAAGTCCTATGAAGTCAGAAATAGTGTAGTACAGTGTTAAGTTTGACATGGGTGGCAACAATTTTGACTCAGTTGCAGTATTCCAAACTCTATGGAAAAGCTGAGGGGAATTATAAAAAAACCCCCTGTATCCCTGTTGAAGAATGCTAGAAGACGGTTTCAAGAAGTGAGTATTTCCCACTACAGCCACTAAAATTAGCAGATTATCTAAGTAATTTTTATAAAACCTCTTTGACTTAGTCAGTTGTGTGTCATGGTGAATATATTTTATGGCGTTTCTCTGAATGAAAACTTACCTGCCATCAGTGCTGGTGAAATTGTAAGTGCTGGAAGTGGTTTGTTAATTAAACAGCAAGCACAGTACTCTCTTGTTCATGCAGCCATATTAATACCTGAGTCTGACAGTATGGCCGAGGTCAGCCGGGGGATAAATCTGTTTGTACCTTTTTTTACTCGATCATATACCCTGTATCAAACAGGGTTGTGAAGAAGAGGATGAAGAGAGGGGTAAGGCAGATTTGCCTTATGTGATCAGAGAGCAAAGGGAAGAGGCAGATTCTTTACGCTGCCAGAAGTGTGTACAGCTGGGGAGAATCAGCCCTCTCATTTCATGGCAAATAATCAGTTTCGTATTTTCTGTGGCAACCATTAATATACTACAGCCTTAGCTCTAGGCCTATAGGTAAAGCTATTTGCTGTGACTGCTTTTCTGTTTGTCCCCAGAGAGCTGAGGATTCTCCAGCAAGCCCATGGTGAGCGGGGCAATGTTCTGTCCTGTCTGTGATAGAGCAGCCAGAGCAGACTCAGGTTCATTATCTTGTAGCTGTACTGGCAGATACTTCTAACTGAGCTAGAAATACATTAAAGAGGCTCTTTCTCACACATGCACAGCAGGAATGCACATAAGTCAAAAGATGGTATTTTAAAATTGACATGCACTATCTCTAAATCATCTTCTCTGTTGCTCATTTTGCTTTTTCCTAATATTGGAATCATTATACTGATTTCAACTGAACTGAGTAGATCCTCTAGCCAAGCCATGATGAAGTAATATGAGAACACCACCTCAATAATGCTCTAAATGCCATGGTGCTTAAGTTTAAGTTTTAGTTTCTAAACTGCTTAAATGTTGATTTGGGGGCTCATCATTTGCTTTTCAGAGTGGAGTATGTTTTTTGTAGAGTATGGCTATAATAATTTTGTCTAAAAAATAAAATCAAATGGCATGGCAAAAACATTCTGGAAAGATTTGAAGTGTTTGTAAGGGTGTGAGGAAAACTGATTTGTGTACTCTTGGCCCTCTTATGCAACTGTCTAACACTGATTATAAGCTTATAAGGGCCTATAATGTCATGTTAGCTTTTCAATCCAGCATTTGTTTTTGAGAGTATCTCGCGCTTCAGTACGAACGCTGCAGGGATTGAGAAGAATGGGAGACGGGGGATTGCACCACTCCTCTGCTAGGTTATGCTGCGCTGCGCCTCGAGTTTACGTACTCTCAATTGCCTCTCTGTGTACATCTGTCTGCTCTGAGTATTATTTATGTTCCTAATGTTTGCCACTATGACCTGTACCTTAAACTGGCCTTAAGTAGATGATGTGATGACAAGGTGCCATAGTTTTAGTGTCAACTGATGGTTTCCCGTAGCAGATAGTGACAGGTGAGGAAGCAGCAAGGTGTGCGTGGGAGCGGCCAGGGCAGTCCCTGTACTGCCTGTGGCAGGGGACGGGACTGGAGGGGTAGCTGGGTCCTCCAGCACCATCTGCATAACCCCCGTGCCCACGGGCAGCCGAGGCGGGCTGCGGGAGGGATGGGGGTGCCCCCGGGCAGCCGGGGCGGGCTGCGGGAGGGATGGGGGTGCCCCCGGGCAGCCGAGGCGGGCTGCGGGAGGGATCGGGGTGCCCCCGGGCAGCCGTGACGGGCTGCAGGCGGGATCGCAAGAGCGCGGTGCTTTCTCTGGGCTATGTGCACGCCCCCACAAAAGGCTGACAGATGCTGCTGCTGCCCAGATGACACCTGAGCAAAGCAAATCGGGGAGATTTTCCTACAGAGATCAAGGCCAAAAAAGAACCCAAGCTGGGAGACACATGTATGTGAGGCTCAGCCAGGCACTCGGCGAGCGCGTCTGCCCCGTTGCCGGATCGGTGCTGCCTGCTGGGGCTGGGGCTGGGGCTGGGGCTGACGCTGGGCCTGCCCTGCCCTGCCCTGCCCTGCCCTGCCCTGCCCTGCCCTGCCCTGCCCTGCCCTGCCCTGCCCTGCGTGGGCGTCGCTTTGGCAGCAGTTGGTAACTTACGCCGGGAGCAGCAGCTGCCGTTCGCGGCCATGGGTGTGACTGCAAAGGCACTTGGGCATAGCTGGTCTTGGAGGGCAGGGCTCGGGACAGCATCAGCTGTAAGGCTGCAGGCCATAATGCTAAGCTGTGGTTGTCATTTTAGCCGAGTATTATGTAAATCAAATAGAGTAGCTGTTAAATTAAAGCATGAGAAGGTGATGCCTTCAGGTAATGCCTGCCACGGCCAAGGCACTGCATTTTACAGAAATAGGGAATTTGTTATTTCCATATTACTTTCCAAGGGTGATGGAAATAAAAGCTCAGGAAAAAAACCCAAACCACCCCGATTATTGTCTTCTGCAAGGAGACACGCTGTCAGCTCTCCACACACAGAACTTAACAGTGCTGGAGCAAGCCACCGTGGCCATGGAGCTGAAGAGTTTATCACACACATCCTTTCCGAGGGAAAACTAGATCCATTTTTACATCCTGCGAGAAATCATTTTTTCACCAGAGCTTGTAATAATGAAGAATTTCTCAAAATGGAAAAGTTAAAAAACGTTCTGCCATCGGAAATCTCTATATGAATTATCTTGGATGTTCAGTTGAATACCAATTCCAATATTTCATGGTAAAATCTCATTCAGTAATTCACATGTAAATTTGAAAATATTTAATCTTATTGATTTAGTGTCTATATGAGCTTTGAATGTTACTTCAGAAAGTCCCGCTCCAAAAACTGAAAACACTTTGCTAAGGTCAGTCTACCCTTTGCACACTATTAACTATTGCAATTAACAACGGGTTTGAGGCATAGCAAAATGAGGAAGATTTTAGATTAGGACTACATCTTAGTGATATTGTCAATTAAAATATTTAAATTAAAATGCAGATTTAGGTTTGTAAAAATTATCAAAATATCTTCTCAAAAAAAAAAAGTTTTTTCTTTAAAAAAGAATTTCTACCGTTCTATGAAAATACTCCAGCTGTTGTTCAAGTATTGAGAAAACACTGCAAGTGCAGATGGTGCTGTAATGCAAGGTGACATTGATGTTCTGAACAGTTAGTGTGCCCAGTGATATTGCTAATCTATGATTACCCTAACTCGTGAGAATTTTCACGATTTAGTGTTTTTCCTGGAGCTAGGATGAAAAGCCAATCTAAATATTATTCAAATGTAAAATCTCCTAGAAATTTAGACTGAGTCTATTGAGACATTCCAGTTTTATTTGAAGAGTTTCAAAGTTATAAATTCAGTTTAATCTACTTTTTTTAAAAAATCTGAATGAAAAAGGGAACTTTCTCATTTGAAGACATCTTTTAATTTCAACACCTCTCTTCCATTTTTCCACAGATACTTGTGGGGTTTTTTAGCTTTTGAATTTTTAATGAATTGGCATTTTCAGATGAAAATGCATTGTGAAAATATTCCCGGCCATCTCTGTTTAAATTCTGTGTGCATTTAAAATATAATTATCAGCAGTTTGGGTGTACTTGAAATTAGATCTCAAACTAATGTAGAAATCAAAGTACAGTTTATATAAACACCCTTTCATCTGTCCCATTTTATAATAGATAGTTTACAAAATGTTTTTTATAAAAGCAGCAGACAGCAAAGATAAAACCACACCGGAGCAAAAATAATTGAGACAAAGGAGGAGATAGTTATCTTTTCTAGAGATTCTTACTGTTGGCTTTGTGTTGCCTTGCTGTGTGTTTGCATTAATGCCTGAAAAGTAGTATATGGGCAAGTAATTAACAGATTAAGCAGTCACTGACTGAAGTAATTATCCTTCTAGGACACTTGATGCTAACTGGGAACTGAATTTAGTCTTCTACGTTGCTGCATTACAAATTGTCAGGTAACTTCCCGAAGTTAGATTCTGATCTCAATTACACCAAAATAAATAGAGTATAGCTACATTTGCTTTGGAGGAGTTACTCCAGATATGCATTGCTCAATTAGGAACAGGATCTAATCTTTATCATCTTCATTTGTGTGTATTTGGGTGTACACTGACTGGAAAGCGGTCAGTGAGGTGGTAGCTATGTCCAAGATAACTCTGAGGTGGGTTTGCATTGAACAGTTTTGGTCCTTTGTGTTTCATAAAATCCCTCTCTGCTTAGCCAGGAGTGGGGGTTCTCCTGGGTGCAGGCAGCGTTGCAGTGGCTCTGCTTCAAGCTCAGATTGCTCGCAGGAAATACTATTAATAACCACAGAGGTTTCGCACCCAAAGCTCTTAGAAGCTGGGCCAAGAGAGCACCCACAGATTAAATCAGCATTGTGGAGTTGACAAATGACCTTACAGTACAGCATATCCCTCAGCTTCTTTTGGCTGTCTGGCGCATTTTAGATCCCTGTGATAGACTAGGAAGCTGCGCTGCACCGATGTGGTTGGGTGGTATTTTGGCCTGTACCCAGCACTTTAACTTCAGTGGAGACCAGTTTGGTAAGGATATGCAATCTTGGTAGCCTCAGTGAGAAAAGCTGTGATGTGGGCCCCCTTGATATTCTTAGGAATCATAATGATTCATGTACAAACACACAGTTTATATTCCCTCTGTAACCTTACCAGCAAGGGAAGGAAAACTTCTATCCCTTGGCAAGAGTCCCCAGTGTACTCTGAGCTGTTGGCTGCATTTGTGTGTTTATGAATTCAACAACTCCATCACAAATGTTGTCACCAGATACCTGGTCTCTAGCCACAATAACTACATTTCCAAATGTTTAAGCATAGTTTGCTCTTAGGAACGTGCTCTCAACTGTATTATATAGTAAAATATCACGTGCTTTATGTATTTATTTACTCCCTAACCCTTCTAGTCAAGGGTGAAATATGCATGGCATTACTTCTAGACTTCTTGTGTTTTCTGTATTTCTATGCTATAAGGATGGCTTTCTCTTTTTTCCTGAGACCTTATATTCTGATATATAGAGAGAAGAGGCTCACAGTAGAGACCACCACCATTGGAGCTAGTACAGAACGTGCATCTGGCATTTTGAAAACGTTTCTTAGCCTCCTGGAGAGAACCAGTATAATTTTTCATCTGGAAAGCATTCAAAGGGTGTTTGCTGGGAAGGAAAGTTGTAGCTGTGTAATACAATTATGCAGACGACGGTTGCAGAGACACTATCCAAACAAAGTGGGGTTACAGTATGTGGGGGGAAAGCAGGATGAGAAAAAAAAAAAAAGTGATTAACTGTTTCATTGCAGAGGGAACAAAATGTACCTTCATATTTTTTTGAACCAAATAACTGTGTCCTAAAAGGCAGAACCCTGAGGGAAAACCAACCATCTTCACAGAGAAAGGAAGAAACTTACTATATTTTTATCTACTGTTGAAAGGATTGCAAAGTGTCTGCCCGTCTGACTGATAAGTCAATGAAAACTCCCCTTTTGATTTCCAGAGACATTGGCTCAACACAAATCTGTATAAAGGGTTCTGAAAGGGTTGAAAGGATAAACAGTATCTTTTTCGGGCCAAAGGAAAGCAGCGGAGTAGTAAGAGCAGAACAAGTGGCAACAGGGGAAAGAACCTGCTTTCTCTAGATCACATGGAAGTTTCCAGCACAATGTTGTCAGTTAGGATTTTAGGGATTAGACCAATTTTTGGCCTAGGGGATTCTATTAGAAGTGTATATAAATAAAGCAAGTGTAAATTTGAAATAGCTGTGGGGAAAAAAAAAAAGTCATTTTGAGTAAGTCCTGGGAAGCATAAAAGAGCAGAAGTTGAGAGTATTTTATTCCTTGGCTATAGGTCTGTCTCACTGAGAAATACTTGACCAGTCTTTAAGTATGCTGAAAGCTCTGATTCTTCACCTACAAGTAAGAAACAAAATTTCTGTCTATGTCTATAGATGTTTGTTATCATAACAGCTCAGCTTCAGCGTGTTTATCTCAGAGAGATACTAAGTGGACAGGAAAAGTCACAAAGTCCCATAGGGAACCAACAAATTGCAGAGCACTTAATCAGTTTGCCTAGTGATAGACTGTCCCAGCAACCACTGGACCTGAAAACTTGCCTGTTCTGCAAACAGACCTAAGCACATGTCTGTGTGTGCTAGTTTTGCCTGTCCACTTTTGGGTAACTTGTCTCTTTTGTATATTGCAAGGCGTTTCTTAATTTTCTGTAAGGAATCACTCCTAAGTTTGCTAAATGCACAAAAGGGACCTCAATTCGTAAGAGCAGCTTTTTGGCAGCCATGTAACTTCCAGGAGAAAAATGGGAGTGAAAGAGGAAGAGCTCATTAGAAGTAAGAAGATACCAGGGTGTTTTAAGTGCAGGAGTTGTTCAAACAGCGAGTCCTTGTTAAAAGTGTGTACTTCTTTAACATGTCCATAGCCTAGCACAGCACAGTAGCATTTCCAAAAATTAGTAGTGGGAGGGGTTTTTATCATTAAATCACACAACATAAGAAAAAAATTGTTTGTTTGTTTGTTTTTAAACCCCAAAGTCTTTGAGTAAAAAAAAAGGCATTATTTCTGTGCAGTTATTTGTTACCTTTTTAGAAGCTTTTTCTTTAAAAGAAAAAAAAACAAAAAAAACCCCAAAACCAAACCAACCAAACAAAAAAAAAACCCAGCAGGTTTTTATTCTTCAGTTTTGGAGGGAAAAAAGTTGCTTCCAGGGTGAGATTTGGCATGCTGAGTCTCTGGCCAGAGCAAATTTTTAAAGCTGTATCATAAACCTCTGAAAATATGAGTTTATAATAGAAATGCAGACATACAGTTAATTATGTCATCATGAATGGCGCCACTATAATTAGCTAACTCCTATATGATGCCAAGTTTTGAAGTGTTTTACTTTTATGGCACTGGATGTCAAAAGCTATTTATGTTAGTTTCTTTCATTTTTCTTTTATTGTCTTTCCTAACCTGGCTCACCAGGTTAGGAAAATGGCTTGCAGATTTTTCTTCAGCTCTGAAGAACTTTTGCAGGCTCGATGATTAGCAGATTCCTAGAACATAGGGTGTCAAAGGGAGTGGATTCCCTCCAAAGGCAGGCAGAAGGATATCAGCAGATGCAGACTTCTCTGAATAACCTTGAACTTGGCACTCCCATCGAAGGGCTTATTCTGAGATCACTGACAATCTCAGCTGGACAGGAATCTGCTAATATTTTGCTATTATATATGATTCCAAGGTGTCAGTTTTAAAGAAAGATAAAATACAGAGGAGAAAAGGAACATAATCTGTTTTATAAATATGATATTTCCTACAGGTTCAAAAGCAGAAAAAGGTGCTAGCAACAGAGCCAAGGAGATTATGGGATGAGAAAATCTCCTTCCTTAAATTTCTGGTTTCAAGTAACTATAGCCCTTTTGCTGCATGCACAGGGATCACTGTTACACCCATCATTGAACTCCAGTTTCCTTTGGAGTTGAATATAAAAATATGACCAGGGTTATAATTTAGGTTGCAAAGTAGACATGAACATATTGTTTAGTTAATTCACAGATTCTCCTGGTTCTTTAATTACACATGCTCAAATATGCTTTGAATTGATGATGATAGCTTAACAAACTTAATCAAACACACATTAGAATTCGAATGTTCAGGAAAAGTTTGTTCCTGTTTTGTAAGATAAGTTAAATTTTTTTTCAAGTGAATTAAAAATTTTCTTTTCTCAAAGAATATCCATATTCATGTAATAGTAGCATTTACTAATTGTCCGTCTTATTTAACATATCCATAGTTATATGTGTATATATATTAATTATTATGATTAATATTCATATGCTTGATATGTTTTCTCAATTATAACTGATAAGGATCTGAAGGTGAAACTTTAGTTCAAATACACTTCAGCCTGTAAGTTGTTGCTCTTTAGGGATGGTCTGGAGATGTATTTTTCTCTCTGAACGATATGTAAGGTGACAGTTAAGGCAATACTACCTTTTTTTTTTAATAAGACTGTGTGAACTAGTAGTATTCTAGGAATGTTTAGTGGAATTAGTGTTAAGTGGACACTAACAGTTTTTACTATCTGATAGACTTGAATTACTATGTCCAATTGGCTGCTTGCTACAGACCTGCATTTCTTCAGATCTGCCATCTAATTCTGTCTCTCCCAATAAAACTTCTCATGGTAATTTTTAGAAGACTTTGTTATGCAGTAATCAACAACACACTAGGAATTAACGTGGACAGTGCTGTACTTTTTGGGCAATCTCTTCCTTCTCTTGGCCATGTGCTTGTCACATTTCCATGATAGCTCTCCTTTTAATGATCTTTTTTGGTTATATGCTATTTACTGGCTACAAGGAGTCCCACATGTGCTATATTGTCCTGTACAGATCTGATAATGCAAATTAATGTCGTGAGCTCAGTTACCACACACTCCCCTTTGTCGTGTTGGCTTACTAAAGGATCCTTGGGTGGATCCTTCCAGATCTCTGATGTGCATGAGAAATCCTGCTGACTGCATTGCGCAAGCGAGTAAGGAATGAGGGGACTGGCCATTGAATGAAGAACAGCAATTTCTCCCCGACGGGGCATGTCAAATCAGTGGCCACCAGCCAGCGTGATGGAATTAATGAGGGGAAGCAGTAGCCAGAGCCGACAAGTTGGGATAAACTCACACAGTGGCAGTGCCACATCCAATTACTGTATTTCATTGTTGTTTTCTAGAGATGGGGACACTCTGACAACTTCCATGAAAGCTCAACTGGAAATCCTAGGAATAGAAAAAGCAAGTATGAGTAAAGCTCATGCTGATAGCCTTTAAAACAAACAAACAAACAAAAAACAACTAAAAACCTAACATGGAAACAGCCTTGCCTTTCTTTTCTGCCCCTGATTTTGCCACAAAGTCTGCTCTTTGCTGCTTGGCAGGAAGTATTAAAATAAACTGCTTTCAAATGAAAAGAGAAATAAAAGTCAGAAGAACATTTTTTCTTTTTTTATCTGTGCTTAATTTTGTCGTTGTGCTGGAAGTGACACTTTTACGTTTTGATGCAAAGCATATTTTGTTCTAAACTTCTTGTATAAATCAAATTGGGCTATCAAAATTCCTGGGACTGCTTTAAAAAAATAAAACCTAAGGCATCTTTTTCCATCCCAAATAAGGGCATTTACTAGTAAAGGAAACAGATAATTAGTCCAAAGAGTGCAAAAAACATGTTGATGCCAATGATAGTTTGCTCCATAGAGTACTTCACTCAACCATAGATTCCAACACATAAGAGCAAAATAGCAGCCTGGAGGAATGATTCATGTGGAATTATTTAATTCTGCTCAGCAGAGTGCTACTTTTAGCTGGGAAAAATCTTCTCATACACTGGTAGGCAACAGAATATCCTGTACAAAGCCAAATGACATCACCAACTTCTCTGTGTAACAAAAGGCCAATGGCATCCCCCCTTGCTGAGTGAAAATTAGCAGCAGGTCTTTGCACAGTGCACATTCTTTGGGAGGAGGGAATTGTGTCATTGTTATTTGCTATTTCCGCAAGCTGACACTTATCTTGTAAGCACATCAACTGTTTGCTTTAGCTCCACAAGTCATTTCCTATGCATTATATCAGTTAGTCATGCTGTTCTGCATTGTGTGCAAAAGAGGTTAAATTCCACGTGTAGAGAAATCAAAGATGAATGAGAACTATCTAAATAATTGTTTTAGAATAGGAACAACTAGTCATTTCTTCAGAAAGGGACTGTGTGGGTAAACTGTTTCAGACTTTTGGTTCTACTACATTTGAAGCCAGATCAGCACATCAAACTCTTAAACTCCTTGAAGATAAATTAGGTCTACTCAAATTCTGCCAACTTACTAAATTAGAATCATAACTTTTTCTTGTTTTATTTTATCCCCAAAAGCATACAGAGTTATCAGGACAAAACCCAGAGCTGACTATAATTGCAAACAGTGGAAGATATCAGGGTTTTTTTCATTTATATTTCTATATGGAAAGAAATACATTTTTGTAATCATTGCATCTTCACAGATGTTGCCCATTTCTGTTAGCAAATGTTTGTCTGCTGTATTGCTGCGGGGGAATCGTTGTATCTTTGCTAGGGAGTTGTGTGTGATCTGGTAGGGTTTTTTTCCAGCTCTAATATCACTGAAGCTTTGTATTTGGTTCTGTCTGTTTACAGTAATGTTTTCTTATTGTTTGTTTTCATTTAATTAGAACTATACTGTCATACAGTGCTGCACTGTACATCTGAGAATACACCAAACAGAACTGTAACTCCTCAAGCACAAGGGGAAGTGAGAGCTGAAAAAGATGCAGAACTATAAAAAATTACAATATTCTTTGACAGATACTAATGGTTATTTTATTCATTTTGGTTTGAAGCATAGCACTGTAGAGGCTGTTAGAGAGCTTGAGTATAGGTTTCTTTCAGTTGCTTGACTCTATAATAAGATCCTGAAAAAAATAGATTTCTTTAATGCATGGTTAAATACAAATTTCTCATGAAGATTTTCATAGTCTGTAGACTTCTGCAAAAGAAAGAGTTCAAATGCTCAAGTGATGCAGAGTTCACTTTTCTCCCTTGTTCTCACTATCTCATCCCTGCGTAACTGTATTAACATCACTGCTCTTCATCTTTATTTTTAAATATCCCAGAACAATATTATAAAATCCTTGTGGAGAGAAATGTAAGAAGTTACGGCTTCAATTCACCAAACATTTAAGCAAGTGCTTAATTTAAAGCATGTGTATAATCCAAATTTCCTTCAGTCGTTGGTTTCTGGACCAGAGCCAACACATTTGGAATGCATCCTGCATATTTATTCTACTTTATATATGATTCTATCACATGTGTGCAAAGTTGTTTGTGATTAAATTTGTCAATTACAGTAACTGGATTGAAATTTAACCTGAGAAAAATTTGCAGTGAGCAACACTCCTGCAATAAAGGTAACATCTGAAGACAGGAAAATCTTTCATTAAAAAAAAAAACCAACAAAAACCCCCGAACAAAGAAAGAAACAAAAAGCCAAAACCCAAACAACTAGCATTTGAGGTAAAATATCTATGTAAATTTTGATTTTTTTTTTTTCCTTTCTCAAAAAGTAGTAAAAAAATTAAAACTGGTTTGATATTTAAATTAAGGATAAAAGATCAGATCAGTTGTCTTCGATATTCTTAAGATACTTCTTCTGATGCTTAAGTGTGCAAGAAATATCTGGAGAAACTGCAACTAGTTTACTCCTATTTCTCAATAACTTTGTTTTGGTTCTCCAAATAGTGCCCAGAATAGATTATGTGGAAAAAGCTTCAGTTTTAGTAGTTCATCTGAAAAATACTCTTTCTCTTGAGATTTGATATTGTTTGCAATATTATAAACAAGGTGCTGATGTTCTAGAGTCTGTCCTTCGTATGTGTCCTCCCTAGTGGATGTCTTCTGAAACATTTAAGGAATGACCTGGTACTTCAATACTACCTAGATGACACATCTATATTCAGACTCTGTCTGTTTAATTGTGTGTGTATATGTACATTCATATATGCTTCATATATATGACAGGGATGGAGGAGAAAAATTTGTATTGCATTGGTAACAACTGCCCTGTAGTAAAGAACAAATCAAATGCTCTAAATAGAAAGAAGTTGATATTTCTAAAAGATCCAACTGGACTCCTGCATTATCTGCTTTCATTTTTTAAAGAAGCTGTAATGTCTATCAGCTGCTGTTCTGCTATGTCATTGTCTGTATACTTTGTTATACAGAACAAATAACAAGAATATATTATTCCTTGGCAGAAAAGTTGGATGGGCCTAACTGATAAAGTCCCTCCTTTGCCATCGACAGGAAGGACTGATGTATTTGTATTAGTATTCATATTATTCATTGCAGAAACCTTGTTGAGGGTTAAGGGCTTCCAGGATGGCTAGCGTGACCCTACAAAATGTTTGATGTGCTACTCTAGGAAGCAGAAATTTCCTTTTGTTTCTTCAGATGGAAACTTAGACTCTTTGTTCCCTAGTTTTCTGATTCCTGGACTACTGTCTTCAAAGGAAATTTCAGCATTTTGTGTTATATTTAAAACAGGAAGAAACAGTTTTTCTTTGTTTTTAAGTGTATCACTGAAGGCAAAACTTGAAAGAACTTTTTAACATAAATATAAAAACACGAGCATCTGTTTTCCTATCACTGTTGAATAGTTAAATGTCTCAAAGGAAGCTCCATTCCAGCAGGACTTACTTCCATCCACACCTAAGCTACCAGCATGTGCTGTAGCCATTAGTGGCACTGGGGGAGCTGATACTGCTCAGGCACGGTAACGAGTGGAAACCTTCCTGGTGGAAACTTCCTCTTGGATATGGTGTACAAAACTAAAGTAGATAACTCAGATAAAAACCTGGTATTTGTGCAAGGTGACAGATTATTAATATCTTCTAGTTTACGAGGTCCAGATTCAGGTCAACCGCAGTATGAGCACCAGAGAGATTTTTCCTGGTGCCCTGATCTTACTTTCATTTGCATGGGATCTGCCCCAAATTTAGAAACAAAGCTGAATGTTGTGTCCTCTCCATGGTTCCTCTGGGAATTTAATTCCTGAAAATGAGACCATGAGACCTTCTTGAAGAGTTTGGGTGGGGGCATTGTTTGTTTGTTTGTTTGTTTGGGGGGGTGGTTGGGTTTTGTTCTGGTTTGTTTGTTTGGTTTTTTTTTTTTTAAATAAAGTCAACATGCTGAACATTGTTGAAAATAAGGATAGAATGCATTATCTGTGACATTACTGGAGGCCACAGGTCTTTTCTTGAGACTCCAGTTACTTCCCATCCCTTCAGCAATTTCCTAAAAAGACAGATTAGTATTGCAGAATGACAGCAAGTGACAAAAATGTCAGGTCTGCTCTCAGGACCTTGGCATCTGTTAGTGGTAGATGGCATATGTGTAAGAGTTTCAAAAGGAACATATAAATAACAACTGGAAGCATTAGCATGTTCAGAATTATGCTTCCCTACAATAATGTCACTATTTGGGATGACTTTAATATGATGTCCTACATTTTGACTAGCCTGCTTTCCTCCTCCTGTTCTCCTTCAGAAGATCTCTAATGGACATAGCAAAAATGACCCTGAATTGTTAGTTCTGCTTTCATCTTCAGAGCCATCTGGTTTCTTGAATCCATATGTATGGTTCTTTACTCAAGACAGTCAATACAGAGTATGGAATTACTAATGGAAGAATCAAGGCTCCTGAACAAATTACTGTTGTATTTCCTTTTTATCATCCTGCCTTCCTCTTCTTTTTTCTTCTCCATGCAAGCATTTATGCAAAAGTTTTAAGAGTCACAGATGATCTCTTCTTTATTTACACACTAATCGCTGAATAAGAGAGTTAACTGGGATCCAGTTCAGTAAATCAAAACCTGAAATCTCATTTGATGATTATGAATACTTAACCTTGTCAGCTCAGATGCGAGTGCTTCATGCTGAAGTCTGCAAGTCACAACTTCTCTATTTAAGTGTTCTAAAGGAGGCAGTGCTAGTTTTCAGAGCGTAGTAACAGGTAATCATTACATACCCATTTCAACTGAAAAGTAACATTCTCGCTTGCGTAGCTGTGCAGCCAGAGTAGAAGTATGGAGTGAAAGGATACAGGACATCGAGTCTTTTGTTAACCCAGGAGTTACCTTTCGTTCTTGTTGTCAGACCCAAAGGTAACGGTGACTCCCAATTAGCATGAACCAGTGTAATGTTAAATTAATTACTGGAAAATGAATGACTGAAAAATGAGGAAGCGGGGCAGTGGAACTATCAGGTGAGATACTATAAACCTATACTATAAATGAAGTTTGGGGGTTGTGAAAATTCACCTAACCAAGCTCATTTTTTATCTCTCTCTCACATTCCACTTATGTATTACGGCAGCCATTGTTTCCTTAGGCCAACTTCCTATCTGCAAGTAAACACTGAATTACCACCAGTGTAAACTTTATACTCATCCACTTGCAAATTGCAGTGCTTCTGACATCAGAGGTGCCATAAAGTATACCCACTTGCCAGGGTAGACATGGCTAAATCATTGACATGCATTCCTGCTCTATTTGCTGAAGAATGATGATTCTCTAGGCATACAGTTTTGCCGGTGGCTTTCAAATGGCTTTTGAACTGATTTAAAACATGCCTTTGGCTAAGAAATCACTGTTTGCTCTGAAGTAAACAAGGTGACTATACTGTTCTCCAGCTATTACTGTGTAGCATCAGGGAATTGTCCTTCTAAAGTGTGCCAGCAGTGTGGTGCAGGCAGAGGAACCTACTGAATTCCTGCTGAGGAACAGAACTCAAGAGAAACCTGGATGTTGACAGGCTGCAGCTGAGTGCACAGAGAGGATCGGATGGGCAAAGCAGGTGGTTTACGAGCACTGTTTCATACACAGAAATGTAAGATGCAATCTTTGTTCTTTTAGGAGACATTGTTTTACTAGAGATAAGATACTGAATTTCAATGAACTCAAGTACTTAAAAACCACTGGTGAAACAGAAAACTAGTTTGGCTACTCACGAATGCTGCAAGCACCTGGCTGTGGTGGGGCATGCATGCTTGATTAACCCAAGATTGGTATGACTGTCTTAGTTGTGTGGCTGTGAAACGTAACTGAATTTTCGTGCAAATTCCCATAAAACACTGTCCTTTTTAAAAAATTGCCTTCATGCATGACTTAGGAGTTACATTTTGTAGGAGAAATTATATTACAGTTATTTTTATAATAGATTTTGAGAAGATATTTCTCCTCTAACTGTTTCCTTAGGGGCAAGAATCTGACCCTTCAGGCTTAGGATATACAAAACGTGGTTGCTTGAATTTACACTAAAATAACTTTACCTGCCCATCTGTCTACAGTAGCTACCTGGCTCACAGGCTTTAATAATTAGGCATCATACCATAACTGTGATTTATTTTAGGCAAAGTATTGAGAATTTTATAGGTTAGAACAGGTGCAGTGTTTGCTTCTGGAAGTATCAGACCTGTGTGACTGGTTGGACAACTGCCTCGTGTGTCTGCCACAAGCAGGGGTTTCTGGTTTTCTGCCACTTCCCACTGGGAAGCAAAAGTGAAGTCTGAGCCAGTCAGTGCAATTAAGAGAGAAGTGCAGATATGTTCTACAGAATTAAACAAGCTTCCATTAAAGGCATTGTATGCAAAGAAGTACTTTGAATCCACATATTTTGAATTCTTTGTGTACTTATGGACATAATTTTTTTTCCTATACCTGCTTTTGTATTTTGAAGGCTATTTATCTCCCAGTGGTAGTTGGTGCTGGGGGCAGGAGATGATGAGGAAGAGAGAGGATCAAGGAAACACCTAATAATTTCATCAGTGAAGGTTAGCTATGAGATGACAGCTTGCCATTGACCTTGCTGACTAACTACATTCTCCGATCCTTTCCATATAAAGTACTGTTTACTGGAGAGGAGCTTCCTAAAGCGGTGTCCCAGCCTGCTGTCAGAACCATGTTACAGCACAGATGTACCAGTTTGACCAGGATGTCCTCACACAATTTCTAAGGATGCTCTGGACCTGGCGCCTCTAAACAATTTCAGTCTGTGAAATGCAGGTTTGACTGAGGGGAAATTAGAGGATGGAAACAAAGGTACCCAAGATGTCAATGAATAAATTGTGGAAAATGCAGTTAAGATTGGATGATTTTTAAAAATAATTTTCAGGTTAACTGGATTAATTCAGCTATGCAAAGAGGGAAATAGTTAAATACACTGGGCCGAGGTCTGATTTGGCTTGCTGGACCTACTCCACTAAAGTCAGCATAAAGGATGAGAGAGTCCACAGTTTGGAGTGAGATGCTAGCAGCTGGCCAGAGCTGTCATCTTTTATCTTTTGATCGGTTTTTAATCCTCCAGGCATATGTTTAGAAGCAACAGCTTTCTGTGCCTAAGTGTAACTTCTGATATTTTCCAAGCCCTGTTTTCCAGCTCGAAGTGTTTTGGTACAGTTAAGCTATATGTTTGACAACATATGACTCTATCTGGGAAGGGGCGTTACATGGAATCCAGCGGGAACAAAATAGAATGCAGTACTTTCTAAAGAGAAGTTAAGATTTTGTTGTTTAGGACAAGTATACCACATTACTCTAAATTCAAAGGAGATGCTTTTATAATAAATTCCTTCCATGGTCTTGAAGATCATTTTAATCTAATGTTATACTCTAACAAATTTGCAATCAAAAATTATGTAGCAACATCATCCTGTCAGAGATTCAGTCTATAATTACAAGTCTCCTTAATTGTTATGGGTAATTTCTGTTTTCTGGAGCATTTTATTTGTACTGTTTACTTTTTTAGGGTCTGTCATCGATTAAGCAAATCTCAGGGGATTTTCCAAAAACTTGGAACACAACCTCTCCCTGCACCCTTGTTCTGTTTTTCTACAACTACACCAAAGTTGGAACCAAAGTATGTGTGTGGGAAGGACATATGGCTAGGTAGAACACAACATATGTCTTTAGAATGCCCTTACCATGCAGTTAGTTTAGACAGCATCTGTTGTTTGTTTAAACAGCCCTTTTTTTCTTTTTTTTTTTTTTTCTTTTTGTAGGAGGAGGGGTGCAATCTGTTTAAAGGGGACCTGCAAAGAGAGGGAGGGGAAGGGTTTATGTCTACTTTCTTCTTTGTTTCCCTTATGTTTAAGGAAGAATTGTTTTGGCTTGCCTTTTCCCTTAGAAATACCAAGACTTTGAAGCATTATCTTTCATGGTTTTGTTGTAGTTATTTTTGGATTACTGAGGCTCTGGGATTTTTTGTCAGCTTTAGATGGAAGGGAGAGTAGGTGTGGGTGCCTAAGGAGGAGCATTTCTCCAAGCTCTTCCAGTGAAATCTATTTACATTTCTGACACCATTAGAGCACTCAGCCACCTCATGTATAGTTGGGATCCTGTTTGGTGTCATGCATTATTTGGTGTCATGCATGGTGTCATGCATTATTTACCATATGTATTTGGCATATATCGTGGTAATCTGTTACTGCAGTTCAGGCTGCATGTATTTATCTGATGGGAGCAGATGTTCCTCCTCTTGTCTCCCTGGGAGCCCCTGCTCTGCAGGCAGCTGCTGTGGTACCCTGGCGCTGAAGAAGCAGGAGAGGCACAAGGAGAGAGGTTCATTCTCACTCCAAGTTTATTCCAACTGCTGGACTGAGACAGCTGCCATGAGCTCTCCAGAGCTGCACCCTTCACTGAGAGGGTACCTGCCTGAATCCACAAGCCTTAGCCATCTTGAATGTGCCACTGAGACTTCCCAGCCCAAAACTGACATACTCAGCAAGCTTTCAGTGGCTCCATGACCTCTCTCCCCTGCATCATGATTTAATAGCCATGAGCTTGCAACCAAATTCAGATATTAAAGAATTTACACAAAACCTCACATGTGGAGTAGGCCAGAACTTGGCAACTGTGGCAATGTTTTGCTAAGCAAGTACAAATATAGAGGCAGGCTCAAATTTGGCAGGAAAGAATTCTCAACTCAGTTAATAGGCCTTTCACATGTGCTATCTCTCAGATGTCTCAGATCAACTGGTTTGCCACTTGTCTTCTCATTTCCAAGGAAAAGCAGAATAGGCAGCCCTGGATTTCCATGGTGTTAAGAATTCCCATACTAGAAAGAAAACGAAGAGACAGAAGGAGAAGTGAGTGTCATTTGTCATATAAGCATTGTAATTGCTCAAATGAATACTTCTGGTATTTTGAATTCTCTTGGGGCCTCTTGGTGTTATGAAAAACAATGTGTTCATTTAGGAACCTCAGTTTTAAGTTGGCCCTTAAATCTCACAGGCTGGATAAGACCCCACAAGTTTGAGCACAGGGAACTCTGGCAAGTCTGGCCCATAAGGACGCTTCCAGTTTCCATATTCTTGAGTGAGAAGAGCACACAAATCAATTAGCTAAAGGAAGAGATGCTGTTAGATTGTTCCACTGTTGTCCCCATTCATTGTTTATCCATTATTATTTTTATGCTAAAGCCTCAGACAACAAGCAGAGTGAATGCACTTCATAATTAAAAATGAGACAGTAAATTATGTCTTATTTTTAGTAGGGAAAACTGCCCTTGATTCTAGTAACTAATAAAGGGAGTAACTTCTTCATGGAGGCCAATAGGTTACAGTAGGAACCAGGAAGTAGAGGACAGAAACAATTTGTGTAGAAAGAGCCATTTGTCGCTGTTTCCCAGCATTCTCTAACAGTGGTGGGAGAATTCTCACACCGCTGTAGCAGATGTCCTCCTTCTCTACAAGGCATCCTTGCTGCAGAAGTCACATGAAGGAGCTCTAGGGTGAGTGCAAAATCAGCTGGAAAACAGTGCTTGAATAGTAATCACCACTAGTTCCCTCTCCATACTGCTGCTGGCATTCTGCAGATGTCTGTTATGGAAGCAGCGTAGCTCAGTCACGTTATCGATGAGCACAGATTAAAAAGTACGTATGGGTTTTGGATGTACAGCGGTGAGAGGCTGCAAGGAGGTGGGAAGAGTGTTAGAATTCAAAATGAATTTGCAGGCTGGAAAAGCATCTACATTTTTCTCTCAGACAAAATGCGCTTTTAGCAGCTTACCACAAAATACTGTGCAAATAATGGATGGAGTCAATCAGTTAGATAATACTTATTGCAGATGTATCTGAGGGCTGTAGTAGTTCACAAGCTGAATATGAGTCAGGGATACGTTTCCCTTGCCTGAGGAATGACTTGTTCTTTCTGCTCTAGTCACCATGCATACAGCTTTGGCTGGAGAGTTGTATAGGTGTGAACACATTGCAAAGAATCCAGAGGAAAGCAAGGAGAATGGTCGGAGTTCTTGCAAACATGACTTAGAAGGAATGACTGAAAGAAATAGGGTTCTCTAAAGAAGACTAAGAAGATGTAATACATGAGTGTGCAAAAGCTGTGAAAAGAATAAAGGAATAATGTATCCTCCACATCTGTGAGGCACAGGAAGGGAAATAATGAGTTTAGCTTGTGTTGAATGACTTCTGGCTTAATGTTGTTTTGGTTTTTTTGGTTGTTTGGTTTGTTGCTGGTTTTTTGTTTTGTTTGTTTAGTTGGGGGGGGTTGTGTGTGTTTTTGTTGTTTGTTTTGTTGTTGTTAGGTTGTTTGTTGGGTTTTTTTTTAATCTCTAATAGTTAACATTAAAAAAAAAGCTAATGTTCAGGGAGGTGCTGAAGCTTCATTTTGGATGTATTTCGATACGCGTCTGCCAGCAATAACAACAGTATAATTGACCTTGCTGTGGGAATAAGGCTGCACTAAATACCTTTTTGAAGTCCTTTCTGCCCCTTATTTACCCTGATTCTCTACTTCTGAGTGCTTCAGGCTCCGTACACAGCGTGCTTGTTCCTCCTTCTCTTCTGTCTATCTTTCTGCATATCTGTGAAAGGCCAGGGGACCTGGTTTGGACCTGGTTTGATGGCTCAGTTTTCCTGTACCAATGGGCACAGCGAATTTGATTTAGAAACCTGTGTGTTGCTTTTAGACCTACATAATTTGAATTAATTTTTCAGCAACTTTTCTTCCAGTGAAGACATCTGAATTCCACTTTTGGAGCCACTGTGCAGTAGCCAGACTGCCAGACCTGCCCGAGTGCTGATTTGTGTGTTTGGTTGGAGGAGTGGGACACCCTTTGAAGACGCGTATGTTTGAACTTTGGTTTGGCTGCATTAAAGGAAAAATGAAGACATGGAAATATAGTAAAGTAGTGCTAAATAGTTGCTAGAGGTTTGGTTGAGGCACTCTAAGGAACAAATGCAAAATTTGGTTTTGGACAATGTTTAACTGTTGTATCTGAGTGTTCTTCAAATACCGATCCATATCATTTGCCTTATATTTTAAGATACTGTTTTTTGCAGGAAGAATGCAGAAGTAATTTTAATTTAAGTAATTTTATTTATACACACCCCAAACATACTTATATACCCAGGGAGCTCCAGTTACAGTGTAATTAGAGTAACATGAGAGCCTTAAGATCAGGAGTTCAAATTTACATTTGTAAATATTCCACACACTTCTAAAACACTTTACAAAGATGTTTATTATCTCCATTTTCTGATTGATGGAGTTGTCATATTTTTAAATACAAACCACACTAGTATTAACAGAGTTTTGCCTATGTACAAGACCTGTATATTTGAATGTTTGAATGATCATAACTGTTAAGATAATTGAAGCAAGAAACTTAAATTTGTGGATGGGAGGAGGAAAAAGGTAAAGAGTCTGCACATACCTTTGCATTGCATCTAGATACAATCTAGACTGTTATTTTTACTAGGCAGAAATAGCTGCTCATATAAAAAGCCAAATGAGACCGTGAGCAATATGGTAAACTGGGTTTATTTTACAGGAAGTGTTCGGGGATTTGGGAGATGAGGCAGACTTTCAAATCTTGAAAAAAACCCTTCACTTATGCTGTCCAAAGAAAGTTTTGTTCTATGTGATCAAGTTACTTACTGGCGTGCAATGCTGGATGGAAGTGATGGGCATGCAGCAGGTTGATCTATTGACTCACACATTACCAATAGGGTACAGAACAGTTTAGTCTCTTGATATTATCTCTTCTGTTCCGTTCAGCAAAAAGTCTTTCAGACTAGTTATTATTTCTGGAAATAACCCTTTTAGAGAAGCCTGGCAAATATCTATTGATCCAAGACAAATGTGGAAACATGGGATTTTTGGCAAAAACAGACTAGAAGTAACAGTTGTGCAATTATGTGATTTAAAAAACTGTGCTTTTGCAGTCTTTACTCAAGCATCAGATGATGCTGCCATCAGCCTTAGCTGGGCTTTCTGTAATGATGTCTACAAGGGAGGATTCTTATTTTTTCTTTTTGTTCTTTTGTTTTTCAGTAGTTGATTCTGGAGAATATTTAATGATTAACTGATCACTAAGAGTAGTTCAGTTTTACATCAAATTAACCTGTTAAGATTATTGACTCCGGGATAGCAGGTTAGGATTAGGCTTTGGGAACTGAAGGCTGTCAGAGCTGGAAACCCACTGAAGTCTGTTCAACCAGAGCACTCAACCAGCAGTGTTGATCCATTCTGCTCTGCTGGGGCTTGGGGTGGGGGACCAGAGGCTGTCAGAGCTGGGTTTGCTGTGAAGGCTGCCCAGCATGGAGGCCTGGGATAAGGGCTGCTTTAGAGCTATAGCTTGTGGCACAGTCATTTGGGCTCCGAGGGACTGAGTCAAAAACTTAAAGAAGTTCCCATTTTTAACCAACAAATACCTCACCCTAGTGTATTTTAGAACCATTCTATTTACAGTTACTATAGAAAGTCAATGTTGTGTTGCTGTTGAGGTGCCTTGTAGCAGGAAATAAAAATCATTTTTCTTTAGTAAATTGTCTAATCCTTGGTGACTGCTGTCATTTCAAATGATCAAACTCCGTTTCAATAGTAAGCAATGAGTGCAGTAAAGCTTAGATAGTAACTCTTGGTTAGTTTGCAGGTTTGTTTCTTCTGATATTTTAAGTAAATAAATTTATTTTTGTAAGCTGCTAGAGAAAAGATAAACTAAAATTTTTTTTTCTTTGGGAGAGTCATTTGATCTGCTAATTTATTCTCTAGTGCAGCCATATTGTCAGTTGCTTAACCCTTTCATTACAGAAGGAAAGAGGACAAAATAGTCTCTCTCTTGCTTCATGGAGACGTCCTAAAGCACTACGCTTCACTAGTTGAAAAGAAAAAGAAGGCAAAAAGTATGTTTTCTAACACCATTGGTATCACATACATGAAGAATGAATTCCTCACGCAGCAAAAGAGCAGAAAGAAACATCCTTGGAATAAATAGATTAGTGGTAACCCTGTGATATGACTAAAATGGAGTGGGAGTGAGATTATTTTAGTAACAGCTAGGATTAGGTTTGTGGTTTCTAGAAAAGATTTATTTCTTATGATGCTTTCTTCCTGCTGTGGAAGAAATGAAGTTGAAACTGGGCATGAAAACACTTGCAACTGCTGCAGAGGACTCTTTCCAAGATGTGCACGTGCAGGAGGCTGGGGAGATGGGAGGACACCACTTCCATTTCTCCCTCCTCGCATTCAGGTTGTTTGGGACCTCGGAGGAGAGAGAATGGCTTTGCTGCAGTGAGGTCCTAAGAGAGACAGGATGGAGCTGAATCTTAACAACAGGGTCTTTAGTTGTTCTTTGGAGCTGTTGCTGGTTTTGTTGCTTGGTTCATTTGTTTGTTGGTTTTTTTGTGCTGTAAGCACCATTCTCAAAATCTCCAGGGAAGGAGAGGGTGTTTTTCTCACCTATTAGAGATTGGTTTTGCCCTTTCTAGGTATGGATGTAGATCTAGAAATTACTCTGGTAGTCACTGGGTTCATGGGCTGATTATTTTTCCTATTCTGAGCTGTAAATATGAAGATAAACAGCTATCTCTTTATTCTGAGTCCTTAACAGTAAATGCTTTTCTAGCAGCATTGCATAAAACTGAACAAACATTTAGCAAACCATGTTTCCAAGACATTTTGAGAGCCATGGCTTCAACAGGAACCAGGGATACATTGCTGTAGCTTCTGTGCTATAGCACCAAGAGACGAGACTGTGAAACAGCACAGGCCACAGTTATTGCAGTATATAATCTAATGTGAAAATCCAAACAACTGGGACTCGCCCAGCAAGCAAAAAAGTTTAATGGGACTAGAGGGAACAGTGGACTTGAAACAGCGCTGGTTTTGCTGAAATCTGAGTCTGCACTGGGGGTGGGGGAGTAGCTGGCATATTACCACCACTGAATTGCTGCTTATTTATGGAATTCTCAGCAATTCCTGCTCCTACCCATGTCTTACTAATCAAAGTAAGGAATTGTGCTGAAAGTCACAGGGTGTTCCTTCTGTACTACTTGCTTGAGTAAGGAGGAGGGATTTGCTGTGTCTTCCAGGGGGTTGACAGTGTTACTGTCCCTTGTTTCCTCCCCCAGCCTCCAGTTTATTGTGGGAAAACCACTGCTGGAACACACCTGTGGGAAGACAGACTCCAAAGGGATTTCGTGTTTCAAATGCCTTTGACTGAGAGATGTGAGCACTTCTACTGCTCTTCCTGTCTGTCTTGTTTAATAAATTCTTCCTTCCTTGCAAAGGAGACTTTGCTAAGAGGACATTATGTCCTCAGCTGAATCACTTGCCATGAAGGACTCTAAAGGAGCTTTCTTCAGTTTATTCGACCTCAAATGGTGGCTTTTAAGAGACTGTTACCTAGTAAGAAATGCTTCTTGAATCACTGTATTTTTTTCCTCTCTTAAATGCTAATCTCCTACTGTGTTCTTAGCACTTTGCATTTATATGACATTTTTCATCCAAGGCTTTTAAAATGCAGTGTGTTATAAGGTTGTTGAAAGTAAGAAAATTTTACCTTAGATGCATGTTTTTAATTAGACTAAACAAATAGTAATGAAATCATGGCCCTGATTTCTGCAGGCTGATCCCCCTGATTGAACCCAGCTCTCTCATGAATTCTCTCTGAAACAGGGGCCTAACTTCAGATGCCTTTCCTCTGGAAATGAAGGAGCTCAGCTGCACCACATGATTAGTTTTTTAAGCAAATAACTTTTTGGCTATCAATGGAGGGAGCCCAGGAGGAATGACCTGCAGGTGTGGAGGAAAATTTAACTTCCCAACCATGCAGTACTAATTCTTTGTTCTGCTGATGCAGGATTAAAGCTCAATGGGAAGGAAAAAGATCAATGAAATTTAAGGCTTTGTCTGTACCGGGGTAGGATTTTTATGTTCTCAGCACCCATAACTGGGACCAGATTTTTCAGTACTACTCAATTCTCACTAGATTGCTTAAGTATAGACTTGACATTAAAAACAGCTCAACACCAAATGCAGTGAACTCCTTAAAATCCATCCACTTATTTGTATACCTAAGATCTCTTTCCAGAAATATAGCTCACTATTTTCTTCACATTCTTAATACCCCAAAATAAAACATAAAATGTGTAGTGTGGGTGATACTTCCGTGAACCTAAGCTAGTTGCAATTAATGATGTCTGGTCACTGTTACGGAAATTCCATTAGCAAAAATCCCAAAGTAGACCCAATCTAGAGGTAAGCAAACTGTTTAGGAGAGAAACAGAGATGATTAAAACTGTACCTCAAGATGCTATGGAACTTAAACCACAAAAACTCTCTGAAGTTTAGAGCATTCTTTTATTAGTAATTCATATTTCTCATTTCTGGGATTTGGATTGAATAGATAATTTTAAACATGAAGATTTTATCCCCCAGTTTTTTATTGTAGAAGCAGCAAAGTAGCTTGCTAAAGAAAGACTGGATTTGGCCAGAGGTATAAACTGTCTATGGCTGCCTTAGGAAAGGTCTGTTAAAGTGCTTGCATTTGGTGAGTATACCTGTATCTAATATTTGAAGGGGATTAATTTAGTGGGTCATAGCTCATAGAATGGTCAGCACTCTGAGGTCCCATTAAACTGATTCTTAGATTAAAAAAAAAAATCTGGCAAATTTGAATGAGTTGACAATGCTACAGTCATTTCTGATCCCCATGTTTTTGAATCCTGGAGCCAAGTCAGCGCTGTAGAATTTTGCCCTCTGGCAGCCTTGCTCCGAGTGCTGAAGAGGTGGGACTTCCCCAAAAGCATTGCTGGCTTGACACCTAGATCTGCTGGTGAGACTGCTTTACAAATATTGCTCGTTTCACCTGGGTGGGAGGGGTCATCCTGCTGGAATACAGAGTTTGGCTTTGCTAATGTAGCCGGGAGCCCAGGGAGGATACTTTGCCGTGTTGCTACACAAGCACGATGATCACAGGCACTGTGGAAGCACAGCCTGATTGGATGGTGCGACTAGATTGACAGGTTTCCACTGCTTATGTGAGTGATTCTTTGTGATGAAGGTCAGTTTATTTTGAGTTTTGCATTCTGCTGAAGAAGTCTGTTAGTTAAGATTCCACTTCAAGGGGCTTGGAAGATGTGGGGATTTGGGGGGGGTGTCTTGTTTTGAAGATATAATGAGGACTTTGCACTGGAAGCCTGCAGCAATCCTGTTATGCTGTGATTAATGTCACTGTATAATTCTGACAAGATGAAGCCCTCCCAGTGTGCTCATTCATCATGGATCTCTCTATAGCTCTTATTTATTTATTGAACAACATGTAAGCACAGTTCCCTTTTTTGTTTAATGTATCAGCATTTCAGTGTATGTGGACTTCAAGGTTTCAGTTTTGTTGACAATAATGAGATCATCCAGACAATTATCGTTTGATTTTCACTTCACTAGTGAGGAAGATTAAAGAAAAGTTAAGGAGCTTTGTCTGTTTCCTGTTACCCATTTACTGAGGGGGAAGAAAAACTAACTGTTTAAAATGTATAAATTATGAGACTTTAGATCATGCTCAAACAGTACGTGAGGAGACTGCATACCATTAGTGCACAGGAGTTTTGAATGGGTCAAGCTGGCTTTCTGCTGAACTAAACCATGCTTTGGATCCCCACTTAAACAGCATGGATGAGTTAGGGGCCAGCACGTACCCTGCGTTGGCACTGTGATGAGCATTGGTCCAGCTCATACACCATCACGTTCTTCACAGCACAGAAGTGCATTACTTGCACAAGAAGGATCTGTATCTACCATCAGCATTTTGTTAAGGCATCTGGCTTCCTGCAGGCTCCCTCCATTGCAATCTTTCATTTGGGGAATAAAAATGAATGAGAAATTGAACATGGACTTGTAATGAGATGCCACACAAGATTCCAAAATTGGGGATGTGCTGTGTCATAGGAACAAGGACACTGGTCATGTTCTTTAACGCATTAGAAACTGCTGTGATAGGTGATGTACGAGTGTGAAAAGAAAGTGATCTTAGTGCGTAGTAATGCTACACCTACAAGAGAAAGTACTGGTATGGACACTTTGAGATCAGACAAAAATATCAAGAAGTTAGAGGGGATTCAGAAAAGATCCAAAAATATGATTAAAGGGCACGGAAAGACAATGGCAAGAAAAGATGAAAAGAACTAGTTGTGCATAGCTATATGATCATTAAGAAGGCGCATAAGTGTCTACAGCTAATTGAAGGGTATAAATGTAAAGGAAGGAGCATAACTGTCTGGGGTGTTATGAGGGCTTGTAACTGGGAGTAGTTGGATGAAATTAATCAAACAAAAATTTAGGTTGGGAAATTTCCAAACAGTGGACCATATGTTCCCTTCTGGCATAAAAACGTGTGAAGGGGAACAAAACACTCTGAAAGCCATGTGGCTTTTGAAGTGCAGCTGTTGTTCCACATTCTCTCCTCTGCTCTGTGAAACTAAGGGCTGGGGCCAGGTTTCTGAAGTGCACATACTATCAACACAAGTGTTAGGAAAACCAGGAAATCACTAGTTAAGCTTATCCACCCCTTGAAGTCCCAGTTACAAGTTGTACCGTCGCCTTTCAACCTTGCCCAGTTTTACTTTCCATATGTCTCCTCCCTCCACCCAAATCTTGACTCCCACTGAGACAGAGTGTTTAAAAATTTACGTTTTTGCTTTGTTGGGAAAGTTGATGGAGGCTTTGAAGTATGTGATTAATGTGTGGACAGCCTTTCAGTTCAGGTTATGTTCAAGTGTGCAGTATTGAAGGATGGATAAAGAAGGGAGCTGTACAGTGCTTAACAGTGTAACAGTGTTTACTACCAGTCCTGATAAATAAATGCAGTACCTCCTTCCCCTTCAACAGCTAAGGTATGTGGCTGAAGTTACCGCACTGTACGGAGACCAGAGCTCTTTGTGGTTTCTGGTTAGCGAGTAGAAGTGCTGGCCAGAAAGAAATTAATTTTTATACCATGCTAGGATAAGAACTCATTACATCATTTCTGGGTTATTTTGTATTTGTGTACAATACCATACGTGGGTCACCTCCACTTACTGGGGTTTTGGTTTTCTTTTTAGTATGTGGTGTCAGTTTGTTGTTTGCTTTGTTTGGTTTGGTTTTTTGTTTGGTTTTGCTGTTGTTTTTTGTTTTACAATGTTAGGAAGACCACAAATAGCTATTCTGGCAAACATAAGAATAACTCTTGCTTTTTGATGGGATTCTCAACCTTACGTTGTCCCTGACGCCCTCCAAATTGCCCTGCTAAATGCTTCCTAACTTCCTTCTGCTCCACACTCCCCACAGCTGCGCTCCAGATTGTCCAGTGAAGAATTACTGCGTCATGTTTGGGGACTAAATCAAATCATTCATATATTTCAGCAAGACTGAAATCTATTTGTTTAAATGTATGTATGTCTCAACATTAATTATACAGTCATTGCTGATTTCTTCTCAATAAAAGCCCACAAAGCAGAATATGTCAGGAAGTGATGCTGTTTTGATTTTTCTGTTTGCATTTTTCAAAGGGAAACACTTTGTCCAAACCAGTTCTCCTATTTCTAGATTGTAAAGAGACATTGGTCATTGGAAAGCAAGTAGGTCAAAGAAGTTTGAAGTTCAGAGTATACAAAGCAAAGTCCTTTAAAAACTGAACAGAATTTTCATTTTCCACTAAAGCAATTATATTTAGATGAAATTCACTGCTGATACAAAGAGGTAGTTTTTTCTGGCTTACAGTACCCATCAGTTTGGTCTACAGCAGTTCAGGGTACTCTTCACACCTTTCTGTTAGACTAAAAGCTATGGATTGTCTAAGCATTATTGGTAATAAATTACTGACAAATGTATTTGTTGTATTTTATAAACATTTAAGAGACTGTCAGTAGCTTTGAGTTTTGTTTTATCAATACATGCAAGTAAATAACAGCATATTAGCCAAAACCTAGCAACAAGTCTTATTTTATGTTCATTTTAATATTCTCAAACACCAAACAATAAAATAAATAGACCTGCACACAGACTGAATTAAAATTTCATCAAAAGCACAAAGGCAAGAGAATTCTGAACTAACTGAACCTTTGCCTCCTGCTGTGCATCTCGATGTTGCTGGAGTTCACTAACCTTGATTAGTGTTGACACCAAAGGCTATATGTTATTGTAGATCAACTCGCACAATTACTGCTGACATCTTTAATCTAGCTTTTTAAGCAGAAAAAGATATAACAGACAAATTCAGAACTGAAGTAATGTGCCCATTTTTAACAGGAAGAGTAAATTAACCACTGGAACAATTTGTCTAGAGATAGATTGGTTTCTCCTTCACTTGAAGTCTTTGTATGGGTATCTTTTTTAAAAGGTGCTGTAGATCAAACAAAAATAATGGTTTGGATGCAGAAGTTAATGGTTGCAGTTCTTTTGCCTATGTTACCCAGGAGATCAAATACAATGGTCATAATAGCCTATTTTGGTTGCAGTATCTAGTGATTCAGTGAGTGAATTATGTCTTCAGCAAAATAGTTATAGACAAATAAATATTGACATATGTGGTTTTAATTTGTTTGCTGTTTATATGAATGCGTTCATGGACATAGTGAGGTATTTCCTTTTCCATTTCACCAGGACAGTTTAACAGAGAGGTTTGATTTATCTCCAGATCTGAAATTTGAACAGAACATGTATAGTGAGTGTATGGGCTTTTTGTTTAGTGTGGCCAGAGAGGGGATCTTATTAATGTTTACAAATATCTGGAGGGCAGCTGTCAAGTAGAAGGGGCCAGTCTCTTTTCTGTGGTACCCTGGGATAGGACAAGAGGTAATGGTAGCAAGGTGAAACACAGGAAGTTCCACCTCAACATGAGGAGAAACTTCTTCACTGTGAGAGTGACAGAGCACTGGAACAGGCTGCCCAGAGAGATTGTGGAGTCTCCTTCTCTAGAGACTTTCAAGACTCACCTGGATCTGTATGGCCTGCCCTAGATGTTCCTGTGCTGGCAGGGAAGTTGGACTTGATGATCTCCAGAGGTCCCTTCCAATCCCTACCATTCTATGATTGATTCTATGATTTTAGAGTGGATTTTGCTGCTTAGTTCATCCAGCTCACAACCTTCTTTCCCTGCTTGAGTATCTTTCCCAAGTGCTCCGCAAAAAACATTTGCAGGCTTACAAGTTGCTTTGCTGGCAGTGACGTCTCATTCTCTGTCTTCAATTTTTCCCGGGGGTCTTGTGATAGCTCTTGTTTCTACAATATGCCCAGACAAGTAGAAGAAAGGAATAAAGGGACTTTGGAAAGATAAAAATCTAGGAATGAGCTGCCTCTGCCATTTCCAAAGCAATTATTCTGTGTCTTTCCTATATTGTGTCTCTGAGTAGTTCCCAAGACAGAGAGGGGCTTGCTGCAGATCACGTGGATTGCGCTGCTGGCTGCAGCTCATTTTTGGTTGCTCTCTGCTCTGGTATATCTCACATGTAATCAGGGATGAATATCAGCATGAGTGGACTTTGCATGGAAGCTCTGGAAATGTTATGGTGACTCTGAGTACAGAGTTCTTCACAGAAAAGGGTCTGTGGGTCTTTCAGATGAAAACTGAGCACCACCTGCCTATAGCAGCCCCTCAGAGCTATCTCCTGTTTAGATCCCCACAGTGTCAGGTCCTGAAGACACTGCTTAAGTTCAGCATTTCCTTAGTTTGTGAGAGGTCTGCTAAATACTTCATTTTGAATTCCCTAGTTGAAAAGGAACTGCATCTTAAAATGTTTGTCTTCTGTAAGTTACTTCTAATTGCTTAACTATTTACCAAACACTTTTTGTTTCTATGAAAATAACTATGAGTTTCCCAACAATTTGCATTGTTTCACTTCCATTATGCAGTGATGGTTACTTGGCTTTCATGGATTGGCTAAGTGTTGATCCTTACTTGTTAATACAGGTATTATTTAGCATACATAAAATTAAATTCAGTGCAACTACAGTAAAAGCTGCATCTTCATGGGGGTGTGTGTGTATGTTTGTCTATTATATATGCATCTTGTTATCTTACAGCAGGTTGTACAGTTTAATATGCGATTATTTATAAAGTATTCATATTAATGGATTTCTTTCTTTAAAGATAAATTATGGCCCAAATATAATAATTCTAAACAGATACATTAGAACAACTCAACAAAACAGGTTTTCATGACTAGAAGTGGTGAAGAAGCTGTACTATATTGTTTTCAGAAAAAGAAAAAAAAAAAAAAAAAGACTTGGAGTGAAAAATACTCCTGTATCAGAAAAAAAGGCACAGAGAAACACGCTGATTAAAAACTGAAATGTGCTCACCTTTGGATTGTTCCAAATTCTTTATGAGCCAAAAAAAAAATAAATTACATGCCTAAAAATTCTAAATATTCAGCATTAGATAATATTATCCTCTGCAGAACAGAACTATTGTTCCATCTGGTTTATATAAGGCTTCCTAAATGTTCAGCTCCTCACATCTTCATTTCCTTCCTGGGCAAACTTGATGAAGTATAGTCAATAAATAGAGTTAATACTTCAAATATTTTAAGCTAAGTAAACTAATTATCTTTGCTTTGTTAGAGTTGAGATAATCTATCCATAAAGTTGTAACTGTTGGAAACAATATGAGTAGTGGTGCCAGGTGGTATATCTTGGGAAGAACTTTGCTTAAATTTTATAGGTAACACCACTGAATTGCTTACTGAGTGTTACAACTACCTATATATCTGCAGCTGTAGAAAAGAGAGCATAAGCCTTCTCTAATCTTGTGTTCCTTTGAACAGTGTAAATCTTCTTAAAATTTTCCAAGAGTTTGAAAAAGCAGAATAAAATATTTAGTAGAAAAAAGTCTTGAAAAATCTTGGTTTATGATGATGTTAATAATTCCAATGTTAAACCATATCTTTTCATTTATTTATAAAGACTTCATAAGTGAAAGCAACCTTTTTCATTATGTAAGTATTTCTTAGTTCTGCCAATGAAATTCAGTCTGTGCTTTCATATTTTTACAAGGTACATGCTGTGTATCCCAACACTTGAATACACCTCTTCATCTTTTATCTGCACCAATATTATCTTTATATTTATTTTCAACCTTCACTTGGTACTCCTTTTTTATTGTAAACATTGGGAAATTAATAAAAAACATCAGTTTCTTCTATATGCTTAAGGACATTATTGTTAACTTCATTAATACAATTCATAAAATCTTTAGCTTTGTGCCAAGAACTGAATTCTGTCATTAAGAAGTATTCATGGAAAAAGAGTTGCTTTTCACTGAAAGTTGTTGCAAAAATTCAAGCTCCATTTGCAAAAAGATGATTATTGTGATCCTTTTTTTCTTATCCCTACTTTTAAATCTTGTAATTAGAGAAATCAAAATCTTCTTCACAAGGCAAAATATTAGTAACTTTTATTTTGGGACTATTGTGTAAAGCATCTTCAACCCACTTAAAAAAAATTAAGTACAGTCACAGCAGAATTGTTGAACAACTCAAACATCTCAGACACCTACCCTGTGAGGTGGAAAAATATAATTTACATCAACATGTTTATTGGTTTTTAGGTGCAGAAATAACCATCCCTTTTTATATTTTTCAAGCCAAAATGGGACCGGGCTTATAGCAGTTAATGGAGCTGTAGGGCTTGGGGAACGAGTACCTATTGCTACTGTTCCTCGCAGCTGATGGGAGCAACCCAGAAGACTGGCTTAAACCTGGCCCACATATGTGTACCACCCAGCTACAGCTAGCAACCTCCCAGCAATGGTTTCAGCAGTGAGAGATTAAAAACCCAGCCCACAGTGGACCTGTTTGTATTGGAAGTTTGACAAAACAAAAAAGACAGGTTTGATCAAGTTATATCTTAGCAGACCACAACTTTTAGACAGTGTCTCTTAGTTCGTGTATCTCACAACAGATGAAAGGCTTACGCCAGTGATGTCTGAAGATGGAAGCCAGCATTGTATCCTGGGTTACAGGCTTAACAGAATTATAGGATCATAGATTTATTTAGGTTGGAAAAGACCTTTAAATCATCGAGTCCAACTGTTAACCCAGAATTACTAAGTCCACTACTAAACCGTGTCACATAGCACCAGATCTACAGGTATTTTAAATACCTTCAGGGATGGTGACCACCTGGGCAGCCTGTTCCAGTGCTTGACAACCCTTTTGGTGAAGAAATTTTTCCTACTATCTGCCTTAAATCTCCCCTGATGAAACTTGAGGCTGTTTCCTCTTGTCCTATCGCTTGTTACTTGAGAGAAGAGTCCAACCCTCACCTTGCTACAACCTTCTTTCAGGTAGTTATAGAGAGCAGTAAGGTCTCCCCTAAGCCTCCTTTTCTCCAGGCTAAACAACTCCAGTTCCCTCAGCCACTCTTTGTAAGACTTGTTCTCTAGACCCTTCACCAGTTTTGTCACCCTTCTTTGGACACACCCCAACACCTCAGTGTCTTTTTTGTAGTGAGTGGGACAGAACTGAACACAGTATCTGAGGTGCAGCCTCACCAATGCCGAGTACAGATGACAATCATTCTCCCAGTCCTACTGGCCACACTATTTCTGATAGAGTATTATAATTTTATTATTTTTGGAGACGCTTCCACCTGGGGACAGGGACTATACTCAGTGACAGGGCCCATACTGTTATTTGAAAGGGCCTATTGCATGTCAAGTTTTGTCAGCATTATTTGTTTGTAAATGTGGGAAATCATGAAATAGAGCTGAAGCACAGGGCTCAGAAGAAACTCCTCTGATTCATATTTGACAGCCTTGCAGGCTCATGCTGCTCAGGAAGACCAGTTATAGCTGCACAAGAGGGACTATTCATGAAACAGAATAAACAAGCTTTGATACCAGAAGCATCTGCCACACAGGTCTTCTGATCTTATCAGGCAACATTTTTTTGACCCAGTGTCAAACTGAAATCAAGCAAACCCATCTGTGAGTTACCTCAGAAGGTCAGTGGGCTCTCAGAAGTATTTTTGGAAGAAAAAATGAGAGCAGTGCTGGATACGATGGTGACTGAAGAGTCAGCTAATTAATGGCAGGTATCCCATCACAGAGGACGAATGCCAGGACAGTGCGGTACAGCTCAGCCCCAAATGAATGCTGATTGCACCAGTCCACATCTCACAAAATCACAGGGTGCATTCAAGTTGGGAGCGTTTTCTGCATGTCATCTAATCCAAACAGACTGCTCCAAGCGCGCTTCAGAACAGACCTCATATAGACATTAGACTACAGTGAAAATAGCTTGTATGTTAAGATTACGAATGAATACTTCCTCCTGTATTTTGTTGTATACTATGAGTTTCAAAACAATTTTTACCCTAACTGTGGGTATTTTGGAGGTGGTAACTGGCATGGCACCATGACAGGGAGTGGACTGAGAAATACTTCTTGTATTACAATTAAGTCCGAAGCTATTTCTACTTGACAGTAAACCTAATTACATGATCTCCCAAGTAATACATCCAATTCTGATCATGGATTTTGCATGATGTTGGTGGTTGGATACCACAAAGTATGTGAATGACAGACTTACAAACCAGCATATTAATTTGTGGTCTTACAGCAGGCAGGGCACGCAAACCAACACACCCATTATAATAATTTTCCTTAAAAGAGTGAATCTTAATATCACCTCTTAGCTGAGAGTCTCAATCTTTGTGAGCCAACATCATGCTGCTAGTTCAAACGTTGCTGGATGCATAGCAATTCAGACTGCAGGTGATCTGCTGGACATGTGACAGGCAACCCTGCCCACACATCTCCCAGCCAGGGGGAAGCAGCTTCTACCTGCAATGAACTGATGAAGTGCAGAGAAAGGAGACAGGGCTGTTGGACTGAAAGGAGAAGTTATCCTAGTTCTCCTTGGCAGTTCTGACAAAATGATCCATACCAGGGTACTAATTTTCAAGTTCTTGTTTAGTTTTGCCAATATGCCTTTTCTGTCCTTTCTTCCTGACCTGTGGAAAACTGGGTTGAGATGGTAATCTTAAAAGGCAGCAGTAAAAACTGCCAAATCACTTTCTTTCCAAATTTCAGTAGCATATCTTCTGCATTTTCACAGTTTAAATCTGAAAAATAAAACAAACATACATTCTTCTCTCCCAGGAGTACAGCACCTGCATAGGTAAGATGATGCAAAAACAACTAAATGTTAAGTGGAAGTAACATCTAGCAGTGGAGTGTATTTCATAACCCAAATCATCCCAAACTTCTAGCATGGCATACGGTATTAGTATGCTTGTGTCTACACTTTCAGTTTTAGACTGAGGTCTTTCATCACCTTTCTGATGAAGGCAAAATCTTTTCCTTATTTTTTGCTAGGATCTAAAGTATGCTAGAGTTTTGAGGTGAGTTCATACAGATCTGTTGAGCTATTTTATATTCTAGTAAAATACAGTATTTTCCTTTATGCTTAAACTAGAATGATTAGCTTTCAGAACAGAGAAAACTAAAACTAACTGGTAAGAAAAAGCAGTGAGAAATGTCTTAAACATGATTCTACCCTTGTGTCCTTCCTTCTAGTCTTATTTTCAGTCAGCTTATTGTCTTGCTGAGTTTCAAGAGTCTCTACATACACATGCTTCTTCTCATGCCTAGAGAAATTTGATCTTGAGGCCTGGTTTGTTTGCTCCTTGCTGAGAATTTTATTCTCCTGACACACTCTACATCATCTAGAACCACTTCTCTCCTGAGCAAGTTCATCCACCCTCCAGGGTATACCAGCTGCTGATTTTATTTTTTTTAATTTAATTTAATTTTTTTTTTAAATGGCATCAAGAGCAAACAATTCAGACTGTGTTCATCCCAGTCACATTTTTTGGAATAAAATTAATGATGTGGTGACTGCTGAGTTTATTTATGTTGCATTATATCCAAATGAATTCCCTATTTAAAAAAATAAATAAAAAAAAAAATAAATTCTATTTCATAGTCTAAAACTACCAAAACAAAGTTTAACAATTAAGATTTCAGTAAATTATCACATTGGTATTTCTCTGTGTTGTACTGAAAAAAATAATAGACAAACAAACAATGAGGAGTCTGAGTAAGGCCTTCTCCCTCAAAACAACTTACAAAGATTTACAGAAGAAAGAGCAAATGAAACAAAGCAAAACCTTCATTACAATACTCCCAGTCTGAATACAAACATAAAACCCAATCATCCTGCTTTTTAAATCTGTAGATTTTGATATCACGCCAAGATAATCAAGATAATTGCCAGCTCATTTTTTTCTAACATTAAAATAAAATTGTTCAGCAAGCTTCTTCACAATAATCATGAACACCTCACATCTGCATTATGAAATGGACAATTTAAAATATTTAGCTTAAAGCCACAATGCAACACAAATGTCATTCTGTATTTCACTCATCAAACAATAGGATGCCTGACTAAAAAAAAAAAAGAGGATCACATCGAACAGGACTGCCTGTCCTTCTTACTCTAACATTTGAGTTGCAGATATGTTCCCGAGCTTCAGTATTAACAGGTAAAGGCCAGGAATGTCTTCCCTTCCTTACTTTAGTTTTGGAAGTGAGAAAGCTTTGTCCAAATTTCTGAGGAGAAATATTCTTGATATCCCTTTAGGGATTGCTTCAGGACATTGTGCGGTTGTGGCTGTGTGGAGGCAGAGGGTGTCTGATTCTATAGAAAGACCAAGTGTAAGCTCTCAAAATGAGGGCATCTCCTCCCACTTGGAAGCCACCATCCTGAGTTGAGATGAAATGTCCAACTTATGCCCGACCAGAGAGGCATTCCTTGGTATTATCAGGCAATGTTACCTCTTGCTGGGACACTGTTCCAGTCCCGTTTCTGGGGTTGGAGAGGGATGTCTGGGATTTTGTGCTCATTCAGATCCCCTGTCACTAAAGGACACACGAAAGATCCACCTGCACAAGAAGGCTGTAGCACTTTTCCGTGCTACCTAGATGATATTTCTTCGGTTTGAGTGGAGCTATCATCTACTCATTCCATATTCTGATACACCAAATAACCCCTGTATGTGGATGGTCTGAGTTCAAATCAGCATTCAAGACCAGAAAGAGAGGAGCAGTTTCAGTCCCAGTATTTTAAAGGAATGACTGAGAGCCAGTTGTCAGCCACACTGGAGCTGCCCGAAGGCTTTTTTGACAAATGTTCATCACACTTACAACTTTCTCATGGAAAACTTTAAGTTAAAAATATCCATGTCTAAGGGACTATCAGGGTGAAGCATGGCTGGGGCAGGCAGGGGCAGAGGGGCAAGGACCTCCTGAAGTGGCATCATCCCACTGGAGGTGATGAGCAGATCAGGGCCAGGGGTCATGACTAGGGCTGGTGAGGCAGGGGTAAGCAAGGGACTAGGCTGGGTACAGGGCTGGCAGTGACACAGCTTCAGGCCAAGAGCAGGAAACCCCTGAGCAAACAGGATGAAGGCACATGAGAGGAGGGCACTGATGAGACTCGTCAGGGTCATAAAGACAAATTAGTGCATTCAAGGCCTTGACAGTAAACTTGATTCAGAAATACTCGTTAAAATCAAGACCAAACTAAACATCTTTTTGTCTCCTACCAAAGGGTGATGGTGGTAGACAATGGAAGAGTGCAGAAGAAAGACTGAAACCTCTTGCCACAAATGCAAAATACAGTATGTTCAAAGCAATACATGTACACTAATAAAACATATCCTACTGAGATAATTTAGTGGATGAGATTTTCTATACAAGAATGTAGCTAACAAACTGTCTTCTTCATTTTCATGTAAAATGAAATAAAAAATTTTCATATCAGTATGGAAATCAAAACCTAAATAAAATAATGCAATTGTTGACCATCTGCTTTCAGAGAATATTTCTGACTGTGATAAGCTATTTAATGATGTTGCCCACACTAACAATGTCTCTGAATTAGGCGTCATGTGCATTGCAGTGGTTTGCTCTTGTATGTCTTTTCCTATATACCTTTACTGTCATTGTTAGTCTCTGACACTGGAATTTATCCAAAGTAGGGTGTAATTAAAGCTGGCTGACATCTCAGTTTTCAGATCAGAATGTCAAGCTTGGTCAGGTGAAAGCTGTTTCAAGCTCTGACAATGACTGATATTTCAGCAAAAGGTAACATTTAAAGCAATATAATGTACTGGTCATGTCTTGCAATACTGTCCATGGCTTATAAATTCTTACTTGAACCCAATATGGTTTACTTTATACGCTGTCACATAAAGTTTAATTATGCAGCTTATCATGTGTAACTGCAAATATTGCTTATGAGATTATCCACTCCTTTTTAAACTTAGCTGCAGCACACGAAGGCTTGAGCTCCTCTAGAAGTGGATTGTGGAAAGCTTACCTAAAAATCAAAAGTTATATTCACTTTAATTACATGCAGTATTTTAAAAAAGTATAGCATGGCTTACATGACTACAAGAGAAAATGAATAAGAGATTTTGACTTTTCATTCCAGGACACAACATGAAAGAAGGTGATATCACTGCCAACACATGGTAGCAGCTGAAGCGATACCTACATTCAGGGTCCAAACTCCCTAAGTAAAAGAGGAACGTCAACTCCATGTAGCAGGATTTCTGAACTTGTAGACAGTTCATAATAAGAAATTCTCCAGATTTACCACAACTCTCTGCAGAATAGTTGGATTTGTACCTGTAGAAGTCAGATTTGTGGGTTTTATGAAAGGCCTAGTTCAGTTACCACATTCCTAACAAAGGGGAAGTAAAGTAAAAATGAAGGATACAGCAAAACTCAATTATGAAAGGCTTCTGAGGCTAACACCATCTCATGCACACTATGGTCAAGTGCTACTAAGTTCATTACTTGCTTGGCTTGCAGTAGAGCTATCAAAATGTTCCCAGTAACACTCCAAACATTGTGAAATATGCTTGTTACTTAAGTTTCATTGAAAATTAAATCATTACAGTGGATTCACAGAAAATTTTTGAGTGAAAATAGGTCTTTGTTGAGAAGAGAGGAATTGGTGTTTATAGCAAAAGCACTGAAAAAATGCTATTCTACCATTCTGATGTAAAATACAGTAAAACTCACCTAAGATTTATTTTGTATTCTCTGATCCTTAAGATGAACCTCAGGAGTTACAAGCATTGGTGAAAAAATGAAACATGAGAACCTAAATGATAACTTATCTCATTTCACCTTGCTTTGTTCCTATTAGTTTTAGCTAAATTAGTAAGGGAAGAGAATTAACTCTCTAAAGAGGTCGAGATGATGCCTTACAGAACTTGAAAAGTCTCATTACTTGCATGCAAGATAGAGTGGGCCTAATTTGCATTTATGTAAATCCACTGGAAGAAATGCAATTATGCTACCATAACTTAATGTGAAGATGAATCAAATTTGATGTCTTTTTTTATAGCTGTCGGGGAATAAAGCTGGGTTTCACAAAGACCCTTTAAGGTGAAACAGGGTTTCTAGTTGATGAGTTATTTCAACGTTCCTGCTTCAGGAAAACAGTTCTAAAATTTTTATTTTATAGTAAAGTGGGGGGTTTACTGGGTGTTACTTTTAGATTGTGTACATATTGCTTATGTATACGTTGTAACTGCATTAGCTTGTGAGCAAAGTTCAGGTTTGGTTAGGCTACCCTGCAAATTCTGCCCTTTGCAGCTAGTGACATCAGGCTCTTTTAGCAGGGACTCAGAGATATCTGACCTGCCTGATACCTACCACATGATGTCACCTCCAAAATCAGAGACTGCACAGTGCTGGGATTCATCCCCACAGCAAATGAGTGGGCCACACACACACACATTAAGCTGGGATCACAACCACAGTTCCCCTCACATACTATCTATGGCTTACCTGGACCAAACATTACCTCTGAAGGGAAATAACCAGGACCCGAGTCCACCCTTAGGCTGCTGCAGCCCTGCAGTAGAGTTGCAGCCTTTTGCAGGGACAATACTGCCTGGATGAAAGGGCAGTGCTGTGACAGAGCAGGGACCCTGAGCCAAGACTCTCAGCTGCACGCTGCAGAGGTTTTTTTTCCTGTGCTGCCTTGTTTCCTCAGCAGATCACAAAAGCAAAGCAGATAAGGTTTTGGGAGACTGGAGAAGGGAGAAATAAAGACCAGCTAGCATGTGATTTACATGTGCTCAACTCAATACTAGAGTCCCTGACTGAAAGACTCACTCACTAGGAGAAAGCAAAGATGGACAGATGCTGTGTGCTACCCCAAATGCCCTTGATACCTCACTCATCACTCTCTCCCTACTTACAGTCCCATATGACACCCTGGTCAGAGCATCCTGCTCTGTTGGGCTCACTGAGCATCCTCCCTGAAGCCCTTTGCATCCAGAGATCACATAACTATTACTTTCTCTCATTCTCTTTACCAGATCACTGCTTCTCCCGACTCTCTCCACTTACAGGGTTTTCTGGTAGTCTCCTGGCCTAACTCAGTGGCTCACCCACATTAACATCACCTCATAAGATAGAATCACAGAATGGTCTGGAATGGACCTTAAAGATCTTCTAGTTCCGACTCCCCTGCCATGAGCATGGACAACTTCTACTAGATCAGGTTCCTCAAAGTCCCATCCAACCCGGCCTTCACAGAATCACAGAATTGGTGGAGTTAGAAGGGACCTCTAGAGATCATCTAGTCCAACCCCCCCCACCAAAGCAGGATTGCCTAGAGCACATCACACAGGCTTGCATCCAGGTGGGTTTTGAAAGTCTCCAGAGAAGGAGGCTCCACAACCCTCTGAGCAGCCTGTTCCAGAGCTCTGTTACCCTCACAGGAAAGAAGTCTTTCCTCATACGGAAATCTCCTGGGTTCCAGCTTGTCCCTGTTGCCCCTTGTCCTGTCACTGGGCACCACTGAAGAATCTAGCTCCATCCTCCTTGCACCCACTCTTTAGGTATTTATAGACATTGATAAGGACTCCTCTCAGTCTTCTCCAGGCTGAACAGTCCCAGCTCTCTCAAGCTTTCCTCGTTAGAGAGGTGCTCCAGTCCCTCACTCATCTTTGTTGGTGCTCCTTGCTGCTTGTGCTCCCCAGGGCATTGTTGGATGGCAGGGGGGTGGCTGCCGGTGGCGCTTGCCCTGCCCGGGACACCTCAGCTGTCGCCCACAAGCTGTCCGCCCTCAGCACTGGGGCTTCCAAGAGCCCCTCAAAAAGCCAAAAAAAACCAAACCAAAAAGAGCCCTTTGCCAACTGTTTTTGTTGCGATCTCCCATCCCTAGTGTGGATTCACCACACCAGATCTAGTCCCTCAGCGAGTGGAGTGCAGGGCTCTGTGTGCCCGCTGTGCTGCCCCAGGTGATGCCCCTTGTCGCTTGTTTGCTCAGCGCTCCTTAGGGGCTGATTTTATGCCAGGGGGCGGGGGGGAGGTGCCGGGGGGGTGGTGGGCGGAGGGGGGCCCGCAAGGGGGGTGCT